>PVKA01012097.1:0-58839 GCA_004027165.1 Ctenomys sociabilis | reverse complement strand
ACAAACATGTTAAACCTGTTCATTTAATTTGGTGGCATTTGACTATACTGGTTTGTGAAATATCTAAGTACCCTAACTAATAATTTCCCTGAATTACTGATTTAAAAGAATGTTATAAAATTATATTTAATATGTCATTTGATAGATAAATTAAAGATAGCTACTCAGTAATTTATAAATATATATAGCATATATGCAATATATATATGTATATATATGTCATAATATAAATTTCCAGAAAATTTCCTTCAAGCCCATGGCTTGCCTTTCCTTTATATTCAAGATATATTTTCAAGATTTTTAATTTAATTTAATTTAATTTTCCTCATTTTAATTTTGTAGAACTGGGGATTGAACTCAGACACTTGGCTTGCCAGAGAAGTGATTATTCTACTGAGCCATCTCCCCGGTCCCCAAGATTCTTAATTTTAATAAAATTCCATTCATCAGTCTTTTTAAAAGTTTGAATAAGTGTCATTTTATTTAAGAGTAGAATATCTTTCCCACCTCCAAATCAAATATTCTCCTATATTTTCTTCTGGAAATTTTATGGCTTCACATCCTACATGTAAGTTGAGAATCTATTTCAAATTAATATTATATAATGAAATAGGAAATATAAGCAGACATATAAATATCAAATTCATATTTAGGAACACACATTGTAGAAACAAGTTTATCTAAATAGTCGTTAAAGAAAATTCTTCCCTCATCAAAAACTTTTCTCACAGTATTTGTACAACTACAAATGAATTTGCCAGTGACATCCACTTTGCATTTAAGGCCAAAATAATTATAATGCTACACAAAGTTATGGAACAAATAGGCAAATATTGATATACTTATTTTATAGTTTAAATGACCTTGAAACAAAGTCTGACAGGGATAGTATAGTTAAGAAAACCATGATTTTATTCAATAATTAAGATATTTCTGAAAATTATAAACAAGTGTCACTCGATTCTGTTTGTTCTAGTGATATTAGGACAACATATAGGGTATAGCATAAATAAGATATTGATTTAAAAATATTAGACATTTAATATTTTTATACCAAGAATGAATTTCATGACCTTGTACTTTCCAGGCAAGTGCTGTACCACTTAGCTATTTCCCCAGGCCAGTCATTCAATAATTTGAGTAAAGGGTAAATTTTCATTATTTTATCAGTAAAAGAAGACAAAACAAGTAAAGTATTTCTGCATAATTTCAGTCTCAGATCTGTTGATAAATAAGACTAGGAGGAAACATCTGAATGATAAAAAAGATGTGTATAAAATTTGTGACATTATATTTCTTGATTAGATCCTTAAATTTTGTCCATTAGTGATTAATTTTGAAAGAAAATTCCAGGTCTCACATATGTTCCATATTGTACTAGAAGAACTTCCCCAATATGAAAATTAAGAAAATATTTACAATACATTAGATACAAACTTAAAGAAATTATTCCTAGCAGATGGCATGATTGTATGAGTCGCAGATGCAAAAGAACATATAGATATATTTTTATAACTGGTAAGATAGTTCAGCAAAGTGGTTCAGTACAAATTCTGTACATTAAAATCAATTACCCTCAATTATACAATTTAAATAATGAAAAAATGTTTATATATAACTTCAAATAAAAATTCTAAATTATTCCGTAATCAATCTAAAAAATAAATTCAATACTTCCATAAAGTCTTGCAAAATATAATTGTAAATTGTTAAAGCAAAAATTCAATGGAAAAGTGTTTCCTTTCCAATGGAATACAAAAACCAATAACCTAATGATACTGATTCTTCTAGAAATAATCCACAAATGTATCAATACGTCAATATAACTTCTCGTGGATTTTCATGGAATTTTTTTCTTTTGGTTTTGTTTTGTTGCTGGGACATGCAGATGGAATGGCCAAGTACAAACAACACCGTAATGAAATTAAAGCAGGAAATCTACATATACCAGTAACAACATTTGTTTTAAATAATAGTCATTGAGATTCTCAGATACTGGTACAAAGATAAATTCATGATGCAGAAAAAGAATCCTAAAAGCAAGCCTCCATTTAAAGAGAGATAACGTAAAGAAAGATGTCCTGTGGAACATTGCAGAAAGGCTTTTGCCAATAAATCACCCTAGGAAAAAAGGCTTACACAGAAAAAAATAACTTAAAATCTTATGCCACAGTATTCGGAAGAAGGAAGACAAAGAAATTAGAGACTTCACTGTTATCAAAAAACCTATACACTTTTAAAGAAAATATGGAAAATATTTTAATGATGTGACAATAAGAAAATATTTTTTTTAATTTTTAAAGAATACAAAATAGTGATAGGAAAAAAATCAGCATTAGAAGTAAGATTTTACTAAACATAGTAATAGGAATTCAACAATGGTAACTGTATTACATGTTGCCATCTTCAAATTAGTTGTTCATTCTACCAGATATAAACATCTAAGATTTGTTTAAAGAAAAGAAAAAGGTATGAGAAATTCAAAAGATGAAAAAAATCAGCATTAAAAAGAAAAAAATTAAACATTAACTACTTTCAAAGGACAGCAGAAATCAACAATACAATTATCCAAACTATTCTGCATATATACCTAAAAACATTTTCTCTTCTTTCATTTGTACTTTTCCTCATTCTAGTTTTTCCTTCTCATTAAACAACTTATTTCCCTTTCACAGTATCTGTTAGATTGTTCATTCCTCTTTCAGGTTCTCCCACTAGCGAGATACTACAATGTTTGTACATATGGATCTGATTTATTTCACTTACAAACATATTTTCTAGCTGTATCCATTTATCAACAAAAGCCTTGAATTCTTTTTATAGTTGATAAATACTGAATTGTGTAAAATTACCATATCTTTTTTATTCATTCTTTAGTTGATTGGCATTTGTGTTGTTTCCAAGATTTAGCTATGACAATTTGTGCTGATATAAACATGGGTGCACACATGTCACTGAGGTATGATGATTTCAATTTTGGGAGGAAGATATGTAGATGGGGAATAGATGGCTCAAATGGGAACTCGAAGCATTGATTTTTGAGGAATCTTGACACTAATTTCCATAATGATTGTAGCAGCCTGCACTCGTACCAACAATGGAGAAGGGTTACATTTTCCCCACAGTCTCTCCAGCATTTGTTATTGTTTGACTTCTTAATGATAGCTACTTTTTCTTGGGTGAGATGAAATCTCAGTATTGTTTGAATTTACATTCCTTCAATGATCAATGATGTTGAACATTTTTTCATATATTTATTTGCCATTTGTATCTCTTCATTTGTGAAGTGTATTTGCATCTCAGACACTCACTTTTGGATTAGGTCTTTGAATTTTGGTTGCCTGATGATTTATTAATTCTTTATATATTCTTGATAGGAGTGCTTTGTCTGAAGGATAGTCTTCTATAATTGTTTCCCATATTGTGGGTTTTCTTTTTACTCTGTTGGCGATTTCTTTTCATATACAGAAGCATTAAAAAGATGAGACTTCAACTATTGATTCATTGAAATGTTTTTCATGCAGTTTGATTTTTGACTCGAGAAAAATAGCTATTTGATTTAAATAGAGGCTACAAAAATCTTCTGACCCATGAGCATTTCCAAATAAGGAAATCTGCTTGAAAATGTAGTGTGATTTGTTTTCTCATTTTCTTTAGAAAAAGGAGGACATCATTTTTTTCAACAATTCCATCCATCCTTTCTTTTGTTCAGAATCACTTTAAAATCTGAATTTCTCCCAATTCCTCTTTAATTCCTGTTGCTATTCCACCCCTAACTATTACAAGTTCCTGTTGCTTCTTAGGACTACTATAGTAGCTACTTCGATATTAAGATATATCCTTTAGTCATTTTCTAGGCTGCATGCTGCAGCAACACTTAAAACAGATCTTGATATCACCATTTTCTCTCAACCTCCATCAAAAAGCCTCCTTTGGCATTTTCTGTTGCCCAACAATGCTCTGCATGATCTATCACCTAGTAATGCCTCAGATCTTGTTAGGTACTCACAATGCAGAAAGTGCAGTTCCTTAGATGTTTTGCCTTAAATTACTCAGTCTCTTCTGCTCATCTCCATTCATTTCACTTCTGTCACATGTGTGTGGGTACATGTGGATATATGTGTATTTACATGTAGGCTCACGTACACATGTAGCTGAATGTGTCCATATATTCTTTTTCTTATTAAAAATATTAAATCATTAAAACATGGAGAAAACTGCCAAAACCAAGTTTAATGCCAATGGCAACCACCATCTACATATAATAAATGTCAAAATTGATTAATGCCATTCTTTAAAATTAATGTATAATAGAGTTATTAATCCCTTTGAACGTCAATTTAATTTCATTGATCTCTTTTTTATGGGGCATAAATGCCTTGCGATTCATCACTATTGTGCTGTTCTATGGACTATAGCTTCAAACATAGTTGGTAAGCTAGTTTTCCTTGACAGCCTTAAGAAATTTTCTCGTTTGTCATAACTCAAAATAATTTCATGAAGTTTTGCAAAGCAAACTCTTGTTTATTTACATTTGAGAAAGTATGACCTTTGTAAGAGATAGAGCCTTTTGTTTGTGAAATGGCATAGACCTTCCTTTATATACTTTGTAAAATGTTAATAGCTGTGCACATTTTCAAAACATTGATACATAGAGATGCTCCAGTGTTCTTCATATGCCTAACCTCCATGAGCTACATGTGGATAATTTCTTCAGACTCAGCCTTCAGCTCATGAAATCAGTTTTCAAATGTGCTTAATCTGCTACTTAATATTCACTAGATTTTTAATCAAGGGTTGGAATTTTACATGTAGAAATTGTGTTTGATTCCTTTTAAAAAATTCCTGTATACTTAAAGTTTCCATTTTCTTATAATAGTTGTTTTATCCATTTAGTACTTTCAACTATTTACTTTATTGTGCCTCTCAAGTTGCTCTAGACATTCAAATAATGGATATTTTCACTTTTAATCTTTTTTTCTGAAGTCACCCCAGATTTGGAACTCTACTGTGCCCTATAAAAAGTCAAAATTCTCATTGAAGAGTTTTCATGTTTTTGACATTTTCTCTGCATATGAGTTTATCTGCAGTTTCTGTTTGTGTTACATAAAAAATACTCTAACAATTATTTCTCTGCTTGAGGCTGCATGCTGATGTTGAGTTCAGGAAACTTCTGTCATAGGAGTCACAGGGGAGAATCAAGCTCTTTTCTTACTAAGTCCTTTTTGCTGCTAATTTTCTTCAAGGACCTCAGTTACATTACTGTGCCTTTTAACTGCAACAAAACATTGTGACGTCTTTTAAAGTGACCACAATGGTCCTAACATACTCAGCCACTGTGTTTTGTAGACTATTCAGAAGAAGACTAAGCTAAAGTGGATATTATCTCAGTTACTTTTCTCTCATTGATGAGACAAAATACACAACACCCAAACTTAAGGAAGGAAAAGTTTATTTAGCTCACAGTTAATGGAGGTTTCAATCCATACTTGGTTGGCTCCAAAGAAGAGTGGCACATAGAAGTGGGCAGCAGCTCATGGAGCAGAGAAAAACCAAAGCAACATGAGACAAAAGGGAGGAGGAGAAGCTAGCGAGCCTCTCACTCTTCATTAAATAGATTGAGACTATCCACCCCAGGGCAGATGTAGCATTCATGTCCATAATCCCAGAATGAGATCATGAATTAATCACAAACCCTAGAAGCCTAACCCAATGACTACATGTGGCTTTGTGGTGTCTTAGTTACTCTTCTCTTGTTGCTGGAACAAAGACCCAACACCCAAAACGAAGGAAGGAAAAGTGTATTTAGTTCACAGTTATTGGAGGCTTCAGTCCATACTTGATAGGCTCCAAGGCAGAGTGGCACAGAGCAGAGGGCATCCAGTTCATGGCAGTGGAACAACAACAATGGAAACAGGCAACAGTGGCAACAGAGAGAAGTATCCCTCCCTTAAATTGCATTCAGGCTATTGGCCCAGGCTGGGGAAGGTACACGCATCCATATTCTCAGCAGTACTAAGAGCCATAACCCCAGGGGATCATGAGTTAGTCTCGAATTCTAGAAGTCCCTTACCCATGACTGCATGAGGTTTTGGAGGAACAACTAGACAAAACCATAACTTTCCACCACTGTCCTCCAAAGACTTTATGCAAAAGGCATTTTAATCCATCTCTAAGAGTTGCCAAAGTCCTAATACTTTCAACATTGCTAAAACGTCCAATTCCCAAGTCTCCTCCAAGATCTAAGGCAAACTCTTATCTGTGAGCCACTGTACCAGTGAAAAGTTAAATACTTTCTATATCAAATACAAGAAGAAAAGCATCATCATTCCAAAAGTACAAACAGCAAAACACAAAGCACTGGGACCAAAGCAAGTACAAAGTCCAGAAGGGCAAACATTAAGCCCTGCGGTTCTATGTAGAACAGTCAAAACAATTTATGGCAAACTGTACACTACATGTGGTTCCATTTTTATGCCATTTTTGGTGGTAGCTCCCATGGCTTCTGTCTTAGGCTGGCTTGCTCCCTCCCTGCAACTTTGCTTAGATGATCTATGTTTCTGTCTTCTCCAGATTTCTGGGGTCTCCACTGAACTTTAGCATTCTCACTCACTGCCATCCAAGGAGCACACTATCTGGCCTCCCAGGCCTTCTGATGTCTAGTTGGAAGCCTTCTTAACCTCAGAATTCATGCACTCTGCATGTGCGTAAAACCAGCACCACATGAATGATACCAAGGTCCATTGACAACCAGAGCAATAGCCAGGTTTTCTTCTCTCCTGTCTGTATTGGTGAAGTGCCTGAATTGCTGATCACTCAGACCATGATTCTGAGGGAAAAATGCTCCGTAACACTGCTATTCTGGAACCTAGTGTGGCTGCCACTACCATTCTGAAACATGGAGCTCTGCAGCTTTCTCCTCCAAGCAAAGTCTTTCAGTTTTTAGTTTTGAGGCTGCAAAAGGTGAAGACTTACTGCTCGTTGTAATGCTTTAGGCCATCCTTTCTATCCTCCTGTTCCTTCTTAGCAATGGATATCTTCTCAGCTCTATCTTTGCAGCCCACAACTTTATTGGAGTTTCCTTTCTGGCCCAATTCACCACATTTTAAATCATCCTACTGGGTTCTTTGCTCTTGATTCTCAACATAAATCTGACTAAAAGCTCCCAATAGCCATACCACTGCCTCAACATTCAACTGCCTTGAAATTTCTTTTGCAAGATTAATTATTACTCCGCACTAAATCTCAGTCTCAGACAAAGCCTTTGTACACCAGCAAAATGTGGATAAACTTTCTGCTAAGCCTTAACACACATCAGCTGGTCTCTAATAAGAAATGCAGTCCTCTTCCCATTAGAAACCTCCTCAGCATAGTCTTTATAGGCAGAATTTCTATCAATATTTTTGCCTTCTGAACTCTGGCTGGAATCATACAGAAAAGCCAAAGTAACAGCACTTCTCTTTCAAGAGAAATCTCCAAACCATTCCTATCTTGTTCCCATAAGCCGTTCCCAAAGGCTTGTGATACACATGGTAAGACATAAGCACAGCAACAATCCCGCTTCTCGACACCAAATTGTGTCTCAATTACTTTTGTATTGTTGCTGGAACAAAACACCCAACACCCAAAATGAAGGAAGGAAAGGTTTATTTAGCTCACAGTTACTGGAGGTTTCAATCTATACTCAGCTGGCTCCGAGGAAGAGTGGAGCATAGAAGAGGGCAGACTTTTATGGCAGTGGAAAATAGCAAAGAACAAAGGGAGAACAGTGGCTTTGGCAGCTATCAAGCCTGTCTCCCCTCTTTTTATTGTATGCGGATTCCCTACCCCAAGCAGTGTGTAACACTCACATCCATAATCCCCACTTTGGATCATGAATTAATCACAAAATCTAGAAGCCTTTCCCAAGGACTGCATGAGGCTTCATGGGAATAACTAGACACAACCCCTAACAGTTATGTAAAAAATGAGCAAGCAAATTATATACATCAAGAGAACATATATATATTTGGAACAGGGACTTACTATGTAACTCGCATTTGTAGCAATCATTCATCTTCCCCAGCACTGGGATTACAGGCGTGTGTAACTTGGTTGATGGCTCAGCACACCTGGGGGCAGGGCCAGTAACACATGTGATACTGGGATCAAATCATGGTCCAAGTCTTTGCCTAAGCAGATGCTTAGTCCACTGAGCTATCTTGCCAGCCCTCATCAGGATAATTTTAATAGACAAGAGATGAAGTGCAGAACTGTAGGCTATTTTGACGATTTTTTTAATCCAGAATTATTAACAAGAATGTCAGTGTAGTTTAAATAAGGTACAGTTACTGTCTCAACAAAACAACCCTCTGTTTCTCTGCTGCCCTACTCTGACACCAGCTACTACCCACTTATACTAAATACATTATCATCTTGAAATTTGACAGTGACAAGTGACATAAACCATCACTAAAGGAAGATCACAGATAGGTGGCCAACTTTATCACAAAAGATGTCTGGGGAGAAATTTGGGGATCAGGTATGTCACACAGGTCGAAGTCCAAGGAAAGGAACTTATTTTTTTTATGAGTAGAATATATTTGTTGAGGGAAAGAAAGCTCCTGCCTGAGAGAAGGACAGGAGGGGGGGCTCCAAGCAGGTGGTCCCCAAAGAACTTCTTTTAAAAATACAAAATGCATATAAAGGCTTTCAACTTAAGACTATTTCTGGAGGAGAGGAAGAGCTCTTCAGGAACATTGGCCATGGTGGTCTCAAGAGCTAATATCTCCACTGCACATAGGCTGTATAGCTATAGGTTGGAGCACCTGGGAAGACAAGGCTTGGAGAATGTAAAAATATAATGATCATATAGTGATCATACCTGCTCCTTAAAACATATACCTAACCCTTGTCATAAGCAGGAGTGTGGCACCACCAGAGCAGCTGTGCCAATTAAATATCTAAGCGTGGAAAACAACAAAAATATACTAAAACGGAAAAGCAAAGAAATAGAAATGTTCAAGAGTTTGGTGGAAGTATTCTGGGAAAATGCATAATTATACAATGTCCTAGGATTTTAATGACAGCAATTTCCAAAAAGATATATACACACACATTTAAAAATTCTAATTTCAAATCTCAATGTTACTATTCTTTTAGAAAAAGTGTTCTAAAGTTCATGTAGAAAATGTAATATGAATAACTGAAAATATAAAATGCAGTGCTTCAGAAGCTTAGGTGGATTTCTTACGTGTGAAATGTGAGCAATAGGATAAGAACTTAATGGCCCGTAGAAAAGAAAACTGCTTTATGCAGTAGAATGCGTTTGGGTAAGTAGATTTACAGAGCTTTTACTCACTTACAATTCTAATTATTTAAATGTAGGATGACCAAAAATTACATATTTTTCATTACCTTCTGTAAGATGATAGGAAATATGCAAATGACAATTTTATCAAATTTATTCATTAACATTTCTGTTTATGGTATATCTTGAAACATACAATACTCAATGCAGTTTTCCAATCTGGAAGTCTACTCTAATAGTTTTCCAATTTTTCTAATCATTGTTTTTGAGCATTGCACTTTACACTACTATGTTGGCTTTTCTTTATGTGTATGCATGTGTGCGTGTGTGTGTGTGTATGTATGTAGGAGTGGAATTATTTCAATAAAATTACACACACAAAATGTAATGATGAAGTCATTGATGAACATCCTGGGTAGTGTTTGTTATCCTGTATTTTTTTAATCATTTGATTCTAATCTAAATTGTAAGTGACTTCTTGAACCCCCTTGTTTTCAATAAATAATAAAATAACTCCAAATTTCTTCTTCCAGAATGTGCTTAAATAATTTTTTTATTTTTGACAAAACTGGGGATTGAATTCAGGCCCTTGTACTTGCCAGAGAAGCACTTATTCCACTGAGCCATCTCGGTGATCCCCATAAGCTCCTTTTTTTTTTTTTTTGTAGTAACAGGGATCAAATTCAGGACCTTGCACTTGCCAGACAGGTGCTTATGGCCCTGAGCTATATCCCCAGCCCCTTTAAATAATTATAAGAATATATTTTTTCACTTTCTGTTTACATGATAGCTTGTTAGATATTAGTCACTAAATCAAGTGGTACTTTGGAAGCTCTATCAAACAAAATAAAATAGTAGAACACTTGCGAACTGTGCTACTACAGTTCCAAAAAATTGAAGTTTTAAAAATTGACATAAATGTAGGGAGAGACAGCACAAATCAATGGGACCAAACAGGTACACATAAGATTTTAGTTGATAAAGGTGCCCTTCATAATTAGGTAAGCTATTCATAAATTTGTGGTGGCATGGTTATATATCTATAAAATAATGTTGGAGGGTTTATATCCATTTGCATTTCCTAAAAGAAAACAAGAGGAAATTTAAAACTTTGATATACAAGAGCTTACCCAAAAGACATCAAAACTCAGAAACCACAAACCATATTTCTGATTAAATTGGTGAAATGATTGAACATTTAAAATAAAACAGAATTAAGTGACATATAGTATGTTCAAACAAGAGTGAACGTGACAGTATTAAACTAATTCTTTCACTTTTAAAACATTCATTTCCTGCCTTTGGCACTTTTGACAGCGAAAGGTTCTCTTGTATAGTTTTCCTACTAATGAACATAAGTGTGAAGAATGTATTTTATAAAGGGTTATTGCAAGAATGACTCTCTATACCCTGCCAGGTTTATAAAAAGGCAATGCCAATTTTGTCTAAACTTACGTTGCAATGTCCGCTCTTGGAATTTAACTGCATGTTGTAGGGAAGTCCAAGTTTCAAGGTGGCTATGTGCAGCTGCTTGGCCAATAGCTCCAGCTAATTTCCAGAATGCAAATCAGCTCCATCAAGAGGTATGAAAGTGAATAATCCTCATATGATTATAATCCCCAGGTTTTAATTGGCCTGAAATGAATAGAGTGGAAGAGAAATAAGATGCCTCCAGCAAACCTTGCCTAAATTGTAAACTTGTCAATAGCATACATATTATTCATCGTATTAAAAGTATATTTTGCTTGGTTTATTATACAAAAATAGATAATTAGAAGAAAATACTTGGTAAAAAATAATAAGTCAAAAATAAAATAAGCTACTTGAAAAGGATGGAAAAGCATTTCATAGAAGAATGTAATGTTAATGCACACACACAAAATATCCAAAAGTATTAGCTACTGGAGAAATTAAAATTAATGTTACTTAGCAAACCAGTAATGATTTAGTCATTTGATAATATTTTTTGAATAATTTTTACTGCACATTGTTGTCTTCAAAGTAGTCGTTCAGATTACAAGATGCAAAACTAGTCAGAAAATGTTGACCTTTAACCATTCCTTTCAATAATTCATTAAAAATTAGCAGTACAATTACCTTATCGAGGATAATATATACAAATTTCATTTCACTCCTTCTTTTTTCTTTTTCTATCATCCAACTTGTTTTTTTCCTTTTCAGTGGATTCTTTCTCTTTCACAATGTCTATTGTACCTTTCAGATTTGATTTACTATGTCAGGGTCTTACACATGATGTTTACACAGGTGGGTCTAATTTATTGAACTAACATGTATGGTTTCTACTTGCATCCATTTACCTATCAAAGCCTCAGATTTATCTTTTTTTTGATGTAGATACAGTGAATTTTAGAAAAAATATTTCTGAAATGACTATATAACATGAGATTAATAATACACTGCACATTATAAAAATTATTTACAAACTTAAATGAATAGAAAAATAAAAATTGTCTAAAACATGAAGAATAGTTTACAGATCAGTCATATAATAGTTTACTCTGTGCCAAAATTAAGGAACTCATATTCATATAATCAGAATTCTCAGAGTAGAAAGGGGTAGGCAATAAATAAAGATTTAAAATTTCTAAATTTAGTTAAAATTATGCAATCTACATTCCCAAAATGACCCTTTTGCACAAGATATATGAATAAAATCCTACCAAGATACACAAGAATGAAGTTGTCCAAAACTAATTGTTAAGAAAAAATTCATTAAAACATACACATACAAAAATATTACCTATAGAAGAACAAAATTATATAGCATCTTATTCCACATTAGAAAAAAAAAGAGCAAGTAGGTAAGAAACTAAACTTATTTATTGAAAGGACTGAAAAAAATCTGTCATGATAATTTTATACTTAGCAAACATACCTTTGAAAACTAAAAATAAAATATTTGCAGTTATACAAACTTAAAATATTTTAAAACCTCCAGACATAGCATATAGAAAATAATATAGAGCATAATCCAGAAGGCAAGAGAAGTTGCTGCATGGTACTGGATTCAGAATAAAGAGCTCTCAAAGTGGTGGTTATGCAGGACCATGTAAAATACAATTATATTAGACAAACCCAGTTGAAGATTTCCACCAAACAGTAGCAATCTTATATAAGGTTATATACAGATTTTTCATATGTTTGTGTGTGTGTGTGTCTTGTGAAAGACAAAGAACTGACATAAAGTCAATGGAAAATATAAATACACATTTTAAAGTTTATAGTACTAGCAGAAAATATCATACCATGTCTTATAAGTAGATTGTAAGTCAATGAAACAGTATAAATCATAAAACAAAAATTAAAATTAACCAATATTCAGAAAATTAATTAAATACTAATAAATTTAAAATTAAGTATTTCAAAACAATTTTCAAAAATTAAAATTAAATTATGAGCCCAACTAAGAGGCCAGAATGTACTGTACCATATGTACAAATCTGTGATCAATTCAGAGTACTCACACAATATTTGATTAGGTTAATGTAGACAACAATATCAACTAAGAAAAAGTTTTCAAGGCAGTAAAGAATTGCTAAGAATAAAACATAACAAAAACCCTGGAATGGCAAATATATGCCCAGCACTTCTAACAGTTTAGAGATAGGGTATCACACAAAGTTCTAGTATGTGGTGGACATGAACAGTGTCCATGATGCTTACTGGAGGCCGGGTGTCACTTGTGGGACTGAGTTACTGCTATTTCCTTGATATCCACCCGGTAGACCCAGACAGAATCATGACACATACGGTGTGGGAGAAGTCCATTTGTAGAATATGCTGATAGAAATATTTTGCTGCTGCGTACAAAAGAATAATTGAAAGACTGCTGCTGTATACCTCTTTCTCTCCTGTTTTTAACTGTTTGGTGGGTTCTTTCCATTCTCCTTCACAGAGCTGTGGTCATTTTGATCCTTCTCTAGAACATCCTTCCATAGTCTGTGTAGGGTTGGCCTCATTGTCATGAAATGCTTTAGTTGCTCTTTGTCATGGAAGCATTTCACTTCTTCATGAAAACTTGAAAGAGAGTTTTGCAGGGTATATCAGTCTGGGTTGGGATTTATTTTCTTCCAGGACTTGGACTTTGCTCCATGCTTGACTTGCTGATTTGTGAAGAGAAATCAGTTGTTGTGATGGGTTTTCCTTTGTATGTGATTTGTTTCTTTTCTCTATTAGCTTTTAGTATACTGTTTCTGTGCTGAATTTCTGGGATCTTGATTATTATATGTGTGGGTGTGTTTTTAATTGGGTTGATGTTATTTGGAGTTCTATATGCTTTGGTTACCTGAATGCCAGATTGGTGGTATCCCATATTTAGGAAGTTTTCTGCTATTACTTCTGCTCATATTCTTTTTATATCATTTGCATTGACTCCTTCTTTCTCATTGATGCCTGTTAGTTTTTACATTGTTCATCTTTGCATTGTCTTGTAGATGTTGAATTATTTTTTTCCTGTATCCTAGTTGCTTTTAAGGGATTGTTTCTTAACTTTTCACTAACTGCAATAGTGTCTTCAAAGTCTGAGAATCTATTTTCACTGTCATTCAAAAGATTTTGCCAGCTTGTGATTGAGGTTTTAATTTCCTGTATATCACTTTGAATCTGCTTCGTGCATTCTACTTCTTTCCTATATTGCTCATTCAAGGATACCATCATTTTTATCACTGTTTTCTTTAGAAGCACTTAGTACTTCTTTTTTTATACTTATTTCTTTTTTTTAACTTCGGAAATCATTTCTGATCTGATTTCCTCTCTACGTTTCTGTAGTCGTTTCTTTACTTCAGAAGCCATTATTTCAGAGATTTCAGGTGTATGATTTCCAATTTCCTCTATGCTATTGTCACCTGCATTTTCTCTGGGTGGGCTGGAGGCCTAAGAATGCATTTTACTCCTTCTCTTTGTCATTTTGTATAGCACTGTCTTCTTCCCTTTGATGTAGAGGTTTGGTCTCGATTTACCAAGTTCAAAGTCAACCAGAGGATGTGGCTTAGATCTGGCTGCTATGCTCTACTTCTTCCTGGTACACCTCTTGGAAGTGAACCTGTTGTGCCACTCTGACAAGATTCTCTCTTCTGGATCATCTGGGTGGGTCTTGCCTCTAGCCTCCCTGAAGGGAGTTTGGCTGCACTGGGCCTATCTGATGGAGGTGGTTCAACATACATGCTTGGCTTGGGTGCTAGCTGGAATGATGATCTGGAAAACTGATAGGTAGTGTCATTCACACCCTGGACCTTCATGCTGGCTGGAGGATCCAGAGAACTAGATGGTCCTCCTCACATGCCTGGCCTGGGCCCTGGCTGGAATAAGGATCCAGAGGGGCCTGGGCTGCCCCACTCATGAAAGGCCTGGGTGCTGGCTAGAGTGAGGATCCAGAGGGCCCCAGGCAGTCACACTCAGACACCAGACCTGGGCTCTGGCCTGAGTGAGGATGTGGAGGCCTCCAGACTGCCCCACTCACATGCCAGGCCTGGATGCTGGCTGGAGTGAGGAGTCGCTTGGCCCCAGGCTCCATTTGATAATTTTATCACAAAAGACTTTGAGATAAATATGTTCATTAAAAATTCACAGCAAGGACCTGAGAGGTACCTCAGCTAACTAAGCACCTGCTTTGGCAGCATAGGGACCAGGGTTTGATCCCATCCCACATACCACACCAACCCCACCCTGGGGCCCACTAAACTGGCAGCTGAGTCTGAGCATGGTGGTCCATGCCTGTAATCACAGCACCATAAAGGCTGAAAATAGGAGGATCACCATGATTCTGAGCTGTCTAGTGAAGACCCTACACCAAATACATAAGACCTTCCACCAAATGGAAAAAAAATTCACAGCAAAATAAAAAATACTTCAGATGCTTTCAGTTACCATAGAAAATGTAAGAAATTGTTAAATCCCCAAGTCAAGATATTGAGTAGAAAGTAAATATTAGGTAGATATCTCTGTCTGTCTGTCTGTCTCTCTTCCTCTCTTGGAGTACAAAGCATATATCTATGAAAATTGGTTTGAGATACAGGATTAACATAAAAAATTCCATGTTTTCTTTCTTTTTTTGCATTTAGGACAGGGTGTAAAGGGTCTCACTGCGTAAATTGGAATCATAGTAATCCTCCTGTTTACAGCATCCCAAGTGCTGGGATTACAGGCACGTGCCACCACACCCAGTCTCAATAGCTGTCTCAGCACACCCCAAGAGACAGAACTCTGGGCCCTGGTCCTGATTGCAGGTGTTTCAATCTGCTGACCCATTTGACCTGCCCTTATGAGTTTTTTTTCCATATACATCTTTATTTTTATATAGATCACACATAACTTTGGTAATAATACAATAATAAGCCAATTAATTTTTGAGATACTGCTCTATAAAGGAGCATGGCTGCTTTAAAATTGCCAGAGTGGAGGATTTCCAGAAGTTTATGTTACTTCCTTCTGTACAGTTGCCAGTGAAATCCTTGCTCTTACTGGGTAAGACTACACCCTGTCACCCTGTATGGATCTCATCTTGCATGTTCTTCTCCCATCATCCAACAAGGGCCAAAGATATTGGACCTGAAGAAATTCAAAGATTTTTCATCTAAGGTTCCTCTTGATCAAAATGAAACAAGTACAAAGGAGTAATTTGTCCCATTTTTTCTTAATTTTGGTGTTCATTTTTTCTCCCTTAGAATACAATCTATGAAGGGTACATATGATTTAAAATATTTATTTACTCAAAGAAAAAATATATAAAATGTAACAATTAATTAATTAATAATTGTGTACTAAACATGTGCTATAACTATTCATAGGAGTCAAGGTGATTATTATCTTTTAAAATAGTTAAACCAAAGCCTTCTGCTATGAAAAAAAATGATTTCTGTATGGGTTGAGTTGGGCACATAGTCTATGAAAACTTCCTATGGTTCAGCCCTACTGGGAGATTTTAATACTACTTATTAATCAAGCTAACCATGATTATGACACATCTTCAGTGAAGTGAAATTAATGGGATTTGCTTTTACTTCTTCCCTATTAAAATAAATTCCATGTAAACATATGATTATAATTTTTTCTGAGTAGCATGAGTAATATATATGTAAAATGATTCTAAGAAATGTAAGATCTCAGTGCACACAATTCTTTCTTAACATTAGAGCGTATGCACTCAAAAGAACGTGTTTTCTTTTTTTCTTTGTTTGATTGCCTCACTAATCCAAAAAGGCTAGCATCATACAAAATACATTCTTCAATCACAATGAAATGAAAGAATTGAGTATGCTCAATAAAAGAATATATTTTTGAAAGTTTAAAGTTTGCTGAAGGAAAACAGGACTGGGAGATGGCTCAGTGGAATAAGCATTTCCCCGGCAAGTGTAAGGGCCTGAGTTCAATCCCCAGTTCTGAAAAAAAAACAAAACTGAAGGAAAACAAAGATACCTAAATAATGAATAGGTTAAGTAAAACCTAATAAGAGAAATTAGGAAGTAGTTTGCTGTACATTAAAATGAGAACACAGTCTATCAAAGTTTATGAGCTGTATCTTTCACCTTCAGAACCACAAATTTTATAGCACAGTAAAATTAAATTAGCAAAAGGAAGAGAATGTCTACAACTGGTATAAAAAATATGTATATAAACGGAGAATAGAAAAACAATGAAGAAACCAGAATAGTAGTTGCTTCAAAACAACCATAAAACTATGAAATGTCTGCTTAACAGAAGAGAGGCCTCAATGATTAAAGTTAAAAATTAGAGAGATGCAAATACTAACTTTATAAAAGATTATAATTATAAGAAAATTCCAGGAGCAACTGTACAGTTAAAAATATCTGATATTTTTTAAAAGTTAATACAAATTCTTAGTATACATGTGCACATACACATGCACATATATGAAACACTCCCAAACTCATCCTGTGAGACCAGTGTTACCCAAATCCAGGCACAGATATGCCAAAGAAACAAAACTACACTCTTGTATCTACAGTGAATATGATACAGTAATACATAGGAGAAAAACAGCAAGCCACAAGAATTATCACCACAGTGATTTGATATATAAATTCAAGGCTGATTTTACATTTTTAAAAGTGTTAATTTAGTACACTGTAGCAGTGTGCTAATGAACACAAAACTTACATGTCTGACTCAGTACATGCAGACAAATATTTTCTAAAATTCAAATTTTCTTAGGGAAGAAAACAAAAATCAAGGATAAAAGATAGCTATCTCAGCCTAATAAAAGACATCTGTTAAAGATACAACTCCCATCTTATTTAATGGCAAAGGGGTTCATGCTTTCTTTCAGAAACAGTGAATAAGGAAGGACATCTATCTGTGCTTGCCACCTCTATTCCCTGCTGTATTAGAGGTCCTGTGCAGTTCAGTTAAGAAAGAAAAGAAGCCTGCACCCAGATATAATAGAAATCAAAAGCCCTCTATCTAGAGATGTTATTTCTATGTAGAAAAAATTATTACAATAATAACTGAGTTTAGCAAGAATGCAGCATGACACAAACATACAAAAAAATCAATTATATCTTAATGTACTAGCAATGAACATAAAAGTGAAAATTTTAAATTACATTTACAAAAGCATCAAAAAAAAAAAAGAAAAAAATTTGGATCAAAAACACACATTGGATGCTGAGGTCATTAAACATTGTTAAATAAAATTAAAATATATATAAATCAAAGGAAAACAGGCTATCTGCATGGGTCAGAAGATTTAATTGGGCCAGCCAAAGAGTTCAACTGATTAAAGCTCTTACAAGCAGACACAGGGGCTGGGCACGCTGAGATGGTGATTGAGATTGGGCATGGTGGGGCGTGCCTGTAATCCCTTCTCTTGGGAGGCTGAACACAGGAGGATCACTGAGTCCTATCCATGTAATGAGAATTTGTAGATCCTATAGACCCTTACTAAAATCCAAAAAAAAAAAAATCTAATTTATTTTAGAAAGCTCTACCAGCATTTTCTAGAGAAGCAATATATGAGAAAAGTAAATATGTAAGTTGATAGAATAGATAAATTATAGGTGGATGATTGATAGATAGATAGATAGATAGATAGATAGATAGATAGATAGATGACAGCGAGGTTTAGTTATACACACAGCTATACATGTAGAGATAGAGATGTTATAAGAAACTGGTTCACACAAAAACAGAGACTGAAAACGTACCAGATCTGTAGTCAGAAAGCTAGAGATGCAGAATAGTGGGCAGCACTAACCTGAGTCCTAGTACCTAAAACTCACAAGACCTCATGTTGTAAATTTCAGTTGGGAATCTGGAAGACTAGGGACCAAAGAGCTCATTTTTTCAGTTTATCTAAAAGCATGAAAAAACAAACAAACAAAAAACCCAGTTTCACTTCTAAGAAGTCAGGCAGGAACAGTCCTCTCTAATTTATGAATTTACTTTTTTGGTTCTATTCAAATCTTCAGCATACTAGATCTGAGACATTCAGGCAGAACAGTAAATTTTATTCACTCGACTTATTCAAATATTAAAGTAATCTAAAAATTTCTGCGCTGACAAGCTCAGAGTATTGTTTCATCAAATATCAGGATGTCCTACAGCTCAACCAAGTTGACACATAAGCCTACCATCACAGTGGCAATTACTTCTCAAATTGGTTTACAGTTTCAGTTCCTAGCAGATATGTAGATCAATGGAATAAAACTGAATGTTTAGACATAAGTCAAAATAATTGTAGCAAATTTATTTTCAACAAAAGTTTCAAGACAATTCAATGAGGGAAAGAAGCATATTTTCAATAATGCTGAATAAAACTGGTTTCCATGCACTCTAAGAATGAAGACAACCTATATCAACAGAACAGTATTTTAAAACTTCAAAATGAGTGATGGGCTTAAATATAGAAGAAAACACAGTTCTAAATCTTGGTGAAATTAGCTTACCTAAGGCTTTTTTTTTTTTTTTTTTTTTTTTTTTTTTTTTTTTTTTTTTTTTTTTTTTTTTTTTTTTCTTTTGACGGAATTGAGGATTGAACTCAGGCCCTTGTGCTTGCCAGGGAAGCACTTGTTCCACTGACCCATCTCCCCAACCTCTACCTAAGACTTCTTATAAGGGGTTTGGAATCACAATGTATAACGAATTCATACAAATCAATAATTAAAAGACAGATAATTTATTCTTTATGAGGAAAATATACAAAGCTCTAAGTAAAATACACAAATAGCCATTATGTACGTGGAATGAGTGAACTCCATAGGTCATCAAGGAAATAATTAAGATAGTACCCCAACTCTAGTAGGATGACTGTATGGCTGTAGGCAACAAATGAAACACTCATTAGAAACTCCATTCATTGCTGAGGGGGATTTAGAAAGGAATAACAAGTTCCAAAAAGATTCTGGCAACCCTATAAGATGTTAAACATAGCGACACCCTGTGGTGAACACTCACAAAGTAGTTGGCACTCCTTCATAGTATCATTATTTTACGCAAGCAAACAAATTTGAATCAACTCAAATGTGAGTTTCTGATGAATGCAAAATACGGTATATTCATATAATGGAATATTAGTGGAAGAAAAAAGCAGTAAAGTGATGATATGCTACATAATGAGCGAAGTTTTGAAATGTTACGCTGTCATGAAGACATTATATGGCTCTGTTGCCATAAACTCTCTAGCATCAGTATCTTGAAAAAGAAAAAAGAAATACACGTTGACTGAGTTTGAGAACGTGAAGGATGAGTGAAAGCTATGGTAGTAAGTGTTTTGATGTGATGAAAATATTCTCAATATAGTTTGCAGCAACATATGTACAACAATATAAACATACCGCATACCACTAAATTGTATCATTACAATGAGCAAGACGAGTGGAAAGTTTGTGTCATTTTATTTTCCTGTATTTACCCAAAGAACTACAAGTCACATCTGTTTTTTTTACTACTATAAGACTCTAAGATATGAGGGATGAAACATCTTATCTAGCGTTGGAGAGAAAAAAGGTCAAACCTTCCATGTACATGTGAGTTGGAAAAGTCACATTGCCCTGCTCCAAGGGAAAAAGATGTGTAATCAGAAATTAGTAATGTTGGGCCAGGGAAATAGCGTGGCAGTCTGGCAAGCGTAAGGTACTTGATTCCTGGTGCTGCATGCTGTGCACAGACACTGGGCGTGGTGGTACACAGGTCATCCCAGCACTGAGGAGGCTGAGACAGAGGGTCACTATTAGTCTGAGCTGCATAGTGAGACCTTGTACCAAATAAATAAATGAAAGTTTTTTTTTTTTTAAAAAAAAAAAAAGATAATGACTCCACCTTTAAAGCTGTTCCTTGGGATACAGCCTTCTGACACCATCCCATGTATTTAAAGTACAAATCAAATGACTTATTTCTGTCTGTTTTGGTGGGAAAAAAAAAAACTGTTGATTCTGGAAGGGCAATAATTCTTCCATGTGTGGAGCTCTGTCTTACTTGTCACTAATTGCTTAGGCTCTATACCAAAGAGCTCAAGCATTGCTGTAAGTAGAAAATAATAATATATTCATTAGCAAATGCAGAGACCATTTATATGCTAAAAAGGATTGTGTTTACTAATGATGTAACTGAATTTCTGAGACATTACTTATGAATAACCATTCAATTTGATAAGAACAAAGGAATGAAACCCAGACCCCTCCACCCTTTCCAGTCACCCATCCATCACCCCAAACGAAGTACGCCACTTTGAGCAAGGCAATGAGTCACTGGAGGAAGCCCCTGGGTCAGAGCCTCAGCCACGCCTGAGAACATGGCACATGCGCATTCGCAGCCAGCACAGTAGGCACACAGAGGGCCACAGCGGGGTTAGCTTATTAGATAGGAATAAGATTTCCTAGTGATCCTGGTAGCCTATGCGTGTAAGAACATTCTTTTTTTTTTTTTTTTTTTTTTTTTTTAGCATAACTGGGAATTAAACTCAGGCCCTTGTGCTTGCCAGGGAAGTGCTTATTCTGTTGAGCCATCTCCCCAGCCCCTGAGACCATTCCTCTTGATATTGTCAGTACTTGGAGCCTTTATTTACAAAATAAGATACTGCAGGTATTTTATTTCTTTTTGTATGTGATTTAGGCCCCAAAGCTATGCTTCCTCTCTTTAAAGTGACAAATCACACATAAGAATAATTTTCCATTCACATTAGTGAACACTTGGAATAAGTGGAAGTATAAAATATAAAAATATTCAGTGAGTCTCTAGTTGCATCTAGAACGGAAGTGGCTTCAAGTTTCAGACCATAGAGATTCATCAGAATGAAAAGAGGGCTTCTCAGTGCTCAGAAGTGAGAGTCATTCCAGCATTGTGAGCCCAGGCCTGGGAGTTGGGCACAGTACACTGATGGCAAAAGATTTAAGCCTCCACTTTAGAGGGAAGCATTTTTCAGTTTCCAAGGAAACAAGCAATATCAGGTGTGAATCCTGACTTGAGCTGAATGCAATTCTAAATCACCAGCTTCAGCCTCCAGAGGCAAAAATAGATCTGGTCCAAGGGAAAATAGTGTATCCCACTTGGCCCCCAGAGGATAAGATGAAATAATACAGGATAGCACCAATTTTGTAACTGCACGCCGTCCCCTAACTATGTGACATGATTTTAAAGAATGGGTTACTTTCTATCACAGTTGCTGTGCACAAGTTAACTGGCCGTAGAAAAGCAGATCTCCAGTATCTTAACAAAAAGAACACACACACACACACTTCAGTGAGACTCAAATACACAACTGGAAATAGTTTCAAAAGAAGCCCACACCACACCTACGAGGTAGCACTGTTGTTTCAAAGTGCTACATAGCTGATCCTAAGGCTACTGTGTGCGTGCATAAATGCACAATCATATGTTCCAATGTATAGATTAGTATATTACTATAATTATAGATACAGATAGCAGCACTTATAAATTTCCCTCATAAAATGAACTCAAGAATTGAAAACAAGAGTTGCCCTAGAGCCTAGTACTTTCAAAAAGTGATAAACTAAGCCAAAAGCACACATCTCTATAAAAAGGCAAATAATCTTAGCAAGCAGGGATGAATATAACAGACCATAAAACAAATTTGTAGGAGATTGGTCCCAAAGGAATCAGCACTGATTGTCAGTTAAACTTATCTTGTCACTTTTCAGTGAAGAAAGAAGAATAAAAAGTGTCCACAACAGAAGAATGTTCTGTTTTTTGTTTGTTTCTTTAGGGTCTCCATTTCAGTGTTGCATTGATCACTTTGTTGAGGTGCTTTTAGAGGTTTCTTGGTCAGTTGTGAATTTACTTAGTGGATAGACACATTTTTAAATTAATAAACTTTAACAGCAGTTTGAGGCTCAAAGAAAACAATAGAACAGTAAGTGTACAGATCCCATATGGTCTCTCTCAAATTCCTTAGATATTTTCCTTATCAGGGATTTCTTGAAATGCTATAATATGGCTGTGCTTTGGGTGATAAATAAAGCGATAAATAAAGTTTTAGTGATAAACAAAGGTCCATGCATGTAAGCTGTGGTCCCTAGGGTGGCCTAGTAGAAACCCCTGAAGACACATTGGGGACATGTCCGTGCTCCCGTTTCCCCTCCTCTCCCTTCCCCTCTCCTTTTGTCTCCTCTCCTCTTCTCTCTTCCTTTTTCTTCTCCTTCTTCCTCTCTCTCTCTCTCTCTCTCTCATTCTCTCTCTGTCTCTCTGTCTGTCTGTCTGTCTCTCTCTCTCTCTCTCTTCCCTTTTGTCCTGACCACCTCTTTTTCTCCCTGGGGTGTGCACCATCCCTAAGGTCATGTTACACACTACTCAGAGGTCAAACAAACGGAGCTGCCCAGTCATGGAAGTCGACCTCCAAAACAGTGAGCTAAATGAAATTTCTTCTGTTTATGAAGTTCCTTTCCTCAGGTGTTTTGCTGTAGTAACAAAAGCTGACTAATACAATTACATTTGCTATAATTTATGAATTAATATTGATACATTATTATTCACTAAAGAACATAGCTCACATTAATTTCATTCTTTGTGTTGTATAGTCTATAAATTTCATGCATGTTTAATGGCCATACGTCACTCACACA
This sequence comes from Ctenomys sociabilis, assembly GCA_004027165.1. NCBI lineage: Eukaryota > Metazoa > Chordata > Mammalia > Rodentia > Ctenomyidae > Ctenomys > Ctenomys sociabilis. The sequence continues at coordinate 35,496 of PVKA01012097.1, read as the reverse complement.
AAAAAGTTTAGCATGCTAAAAGTGCCTTGTGCTCACCCTCTATTGCCCTTGCTCCTGCTCAGTGTGTTCAACTCACTGGTAGCCGCTGTTTTTTAGCCTGCCTAGGTCTACCATGTTCACAGTGCCAGATAATTGTAATCATATGTACTAAGTAGTAAGTAGCCTTTTCAGGCTTATTTCTCACTTAGCTTTTAAGTGTCCATCCATACATTTTTCTAGCACATTAGCTCTCTTTTAAAACTCTCATTCATAATATTCCACTGTATGGGTGTATTCAAGTCCAATTATGGATACATCTGGAGGACAATGTGGTTGTCCTTTGGCAAAGGATCTTCCACAAGCACTGATGCCTTGGGTTTATAAGAATGCCTCCTTCAGTGATGATAGAAATGTATACATTATTTTAATTAATAGACAGTTTTTAAGAAGTCTCTTTCTGTATGCTTATGTGACTTAGTTACTCTTGATCAGATCCACAAAGTTTGGTTCTGTGGTAGGAATTTTCTTTGAAGAAGGAATGGGAAATATAAGTAGAAAAGGAGCTTATACTCTGCAACCAAGGAGCATGGCTGGGTCATCTGGGTCAGGCCCTGTGGCCTGGAGATCTTGCTTAGCTCCTAGTACAGACCTGCTATTCCTACAGCTTTGTTGAGGTTGACTTCTCATACGGCATACTCTGAATCTTTAAATATTACTTTTTGTATTGTATTGCCTGAATTGCCATTGCCTGGGGCTACCGAGGCAGAAGAGGTGTCATGAGGATGACCTGACACCCCTGAGATTTTTTAAAATGTTTTTGCACTGTTCTCATTCTTTCAAACTTTGCAGACACATTTCTATGTCACTGTACCACAATCACCTGTTTATGATTTCAGCTTATTTTTGTATCAGATTTACAAATTATTTATATTTAAATATAAGGAACTAATATACATATGTCATCACAGGTTAATTGGGCAATGTGGGGTGATAAAATTTTCATTTTTTATTGCTTTAGTTACATTAAGCTTTGAATATTCTCTGGGAAACTGTTTATATATCATATAGTACTTATTATAGCCATTGACCAATAGAAACATTGAAATTTGCAGGCACAATTTAAAGCCATTAAAAATATTTGAAGTATGCAGTTAAAAGTGTAAAATAAATCCCTAGGCTAGCTTCCATTTGAAGCATTATAAAATTAAAAAATTCCATTAAAAATTTCTTCCACAAAAGACCAATCACAGGAAAAGTCTATAATTCAGAAAATTCTGATAAGAATTAAAATCATAATTATTGTGCTACTCTGCCGATAATGAATCCCAGTTTGGAAATGCTAGCAAAATGAGCTGAGGAGTTAAATTACAAGTTATAATTTTTTTCCATTTATATTTTTTTTTAATGTATTTAGTACAGAGTCTACAGGGTCCTGCTACAGAGACTGAATTTGTAGTGATCCTCCTGTCTTCAGTCTCCTAAATTCTAGGATTACAAGAGCATGCCTCCCTGCCCATTCTCAATGATCCTTTCTGCACGCATGGGGGGTGGGGCCTGCAGAGCATGCTGGGGATAGAATTCCAGTCACTGAGTCTGCCTGAGCAGACACTTCAATCTGCTGCTTAAAACAGATGAAAGAAACTCATTCAAGAAAGAAAGGAGTACAAATGGACAAGAAATTAATATTTGGGAGAAACCTAAAAAACTATGTATAACTGAAAGTTAAAAGGGGACTTGGATAAGAAATAAACTGACTGCTTAGCAAAAGTTCTAAATCACAAGAAACTTTCTGAATTAAACAAAAATAAAGGTTCTCACAGAAATGAAAAGCATACAGAAATGGAAGTCTACGGAAATAAACTTGAAATTTACAAATAAAATAGTACCTGCTGCAATCAACGTTCTCCCCTAGGGCTGGGAATATAGCTCAGTGGCACAGCCCCCATTTGGCAAGCTCAAGGTACTGAGTTCAAGTCCTCAGTACCAAAAATAAACAAAGTTCTCCTCTCAAGTACTAATGAAAAAAAACACAAATTTTGCAGATAAGCAAGAAAAAGATTCATATAAGAAAAAAAGGTGATAATAGAAATGAAGACAAAGACAACAAAAGTACTTTAGAATCAATGAAGCTAAACATTGGTCATTTGCAAAAATGAAAAACTCAATAAAGGAATCAAAGAGGAAATACTAGTCATGGATATACACACAGATGTTATACAAACATTTAAGGTATATGACAGCAATGAAAAAGGCAATTTTATTATTGATGCCTAAACAGAATAATAATGAGAGAATTCTATGAAGCAATTTATTCAGATAAATGTGAAACTTTATGTTAAATGAACTATTTCTAGACATAAGTACCTATTATTATTATTGACACAAGAAGAAACCTAGTATATTAATAATCCTAAACCTAGACAAATGGAATCTACAACTAATTTTTTTTCCTAAGTACACAAACACACACAGACCAACAAACACATAAGCCACTTTCAGTGTCAGCTGGCCTTTTATGTACTATTTTTTAAACATTTAAAAAGTACCTCTAATATTTCATGGTCTCCTTTAGACAGTGAAGGAGCTGCCAACCTGATTATTTTGCTCTTGATGTAAGAGATAAGTAGGGCACTTTGTGTGTTTCTCTCATAATCAAACATCTGAACATCTCAAATAAAATAATAACATCAAAATCTTCCATGATGATATTAAAATAGAACCCACCAAATAGAATGCATTTAAGAAATTCAAGTTTGGTTAAATATTTTAATTTAATTGAAAAAAATTCTCTATAATAACAAGAAAAAATGACAGAATACATCATGCTTTGAGTAATAGGAGGAATGTATCCTGAGAAATGCATTGCTATGGTAATTTCTCATTAAGTGAATTCATAATATAATCTAAGATACTTCTAACATCCCAAGGCAATATTAATTCTTCACCTCATTATAATCTTAAGTTAACACCATCGCATCTTTTCCATCCTTAACTTAAATATTGTCATGTAGTATGAGACTGATATTTACTACTAATATATAACATAACGATCCTTATTATGGTAAATCTTGATAGAAAAAGTGGAAGTCATCTACATTTGCTCTATTTCAGAAGGTTAGTTTGTTGTCTAGATCATTTTTAATTCCATGTAAAATTTAGACTCAACTTGCCCATTCTTTTAAGCCTTCTGGAATTTAAGCTTACGTGGAGTAAAAAAATAAAAAAGCTGGAGAAGAAATGGCATCTTCGTAATGTGACTCCATATATATTATATATTTCAGTGTTTATTTGAGTCTTTGATACTTCTTTTATTGATTTTTGCTTCTAGTGTCGAAATTTTGTCAACGTTACTGCAGACTTTGTTATACTTCATCATAGATGTGTTTTCCGAGTATGTTCAATCCTATTAAAGCTTGAGTCTGGTAATGCTGATATATGCAGCAACATAAATCATGTCACTTACATTAGGTTGTAAACATGAAAAAAATACAGAATGAATAACATAATTATGAATGCCACTCATATAAATTTCAGAATAACTAAAATGTGTACAAAAGGATACAACTCAGAATAGTACTTTTTATAAAGGAATACAGCCTTCCAACTTCTTGGATTTTGAAAGTTTTGTACGTCTGTTTTTTTTTTTTTTTTTAATTTTAGGGAAGGGTCTACAGGATGTTCAAGGTCTCACTACTAGATTGTACTCGTAGTGATCTCCCTGTTCACGGCCTCCCAAGAGTTGGGATTACAGGCGGGCGCCACCATGACCAGTCTCAACTGCTCCTCAATGCACATTGGGGGCGGGGCCGGCACAGCAGGCTTGGGGATGAAACCCCCTCCCCCTGCTTATAGGTGCTTTATTTTGCTGAGTTATTTGGCTGGCGCTTTGTGTGTGTGTGTGTGTGTGTGTGTGTGTGTGTGTGTGTGTGTGTGTGCTTTTTTTCTTTTTGTGGAACCGGGGATTGAACTCAAGTCCTTGCGCTTGCCAGGGAAGCGCTTATTCCACTGAGCCATCTCCTTGCCCTGTGTGTGTTTTGTTTGTTTTGTATATCTTGATCTGGAATGAAGATCGCATACTAAACATTTATGGAAAAGTACAAGGTTTAAAATATGTACATTTTAAGGGCCAGCCAAATAGCTCAGTTGATTAAAGTGCCAGCAAACAGGCGCAGGGGCCAGGGTTTGATCCCAGGGCCTGCTGTGCCAACCCCACCTGGGTGTGGTGGCGCGAGCCTGTAATCCCAGCTCTTGAGAGGCTATAAACAGGCAGATCACTACAAATCTGATCTAGTAGTGAGACCCTGAATACCCTGTAGACCCTTTCCTAAAATACAAAAAAAGTGCATTTTATTAGAAATATTATACTTTATAAAATATTGTTTTAAATGACACCTTATTTCAAATTGTCAAGTAACATTCAAATGATTCTAAAATGCAAAACTGAAGAGAGAATGCAAAATAGCTGGAAACAGTCCCTGAAATTCTCGGAACCTGCTTTTGTTCTGAGAGTGCCTGTCTAGGTGTGCAAGGAAAATGCATGCATCTAAACAAAGAAAATGAGTTGGCTTTGCTCCTAACCTGTAGATGTGAACCTTAGCAACTGGGTCTGGATGTCACAGCCTCCTTACATCCAAATGATATAGCTTGGTTTCACCTGGATCCAAACCGCACAAATCACTCTCACTTCCATACTCAATCCAATGTCAGACATTTCCCTGGAACACAAGAAATGCCTGAGTCATACAGATTCAACAATTACCTAGAATGCAGCAAGCAAATCTAAGATAACTCTGCCAACCTTCAGAAAAGAGAATAAAACAGCCTACCTCACACCTTTTTTTAATTAGCCACTAGTGGGTCCAATAAGTTTTCGTGGAAACCAGCTTAAAGCGTATCTCATCCAACTCACCAGATGAAGAATACAAACCCATTCCATCCATTCCACTGCTCCAGCTTAGCCTAGGGACCAATATGAAGCCCTTGCCTTTGATGAATTTCAAGCTGTACTCTGCATTAGAAGGGCTGGGTGAAGGGAGCTAGGACAGAAAAGAGTGGACCTACACATTGCTCTACCTGAGAATTTAGTAATAATGAGTTTTGTTATTTTGCTTAGATGAAAAAACCCTCAGGTCCCCTCGCTAAACAATAATAACATCAGACACATAAGGTGTTTTTCAGGAGTATGTACTATGGATACAAATTCTTCAGAACCATTCTTGTAATGTGGTAGGTTGTAGAAAGATACTAATTTCTTTTTTACCTTTGGTAAGCATCATACGTTAATTCCTTCTTCCTCTAGATAGAAAACTCCACATTTGAATACTGATATCTTATTCACTACATGTTGTTGATACTTTGCCTGGTATGTGATATACAATAAATATTTAATAACGGAGTAAACATGGAGTAGCATACTAGCCCTAATGAAAGGGCACACAGACAAAAGCATCATGGTTATTTATTTTACAATATACAGAGGAATGAGAATGGGATACCTATTAATAAAATATATACTACAAGATACTGTGTGGTTAGAAGGAAAGCTTAGTAGAATAAATGACAAAGGTTAATTTGAGTTATCATGAGATGGGTGAGTCTGGCTTTACAGTTATACACCGTACCATCCACAAGTGAGGATTAATTTGTGCATGAAAACAGCTTTTGGCCAAGAGAACAATTTGGTGCTTATAACTTATGAGGACAAAGTAACATCCAAGGGGTCACAGAATGTAGCCTGAAGCAAAACAAAGCCCATGGTGCCAATCGCCCTCTGGACACAATGTGTGTGTGCAGAGCTAAAATCATTAAGCAGCAGTGGGAGGCTGAACACAGAAGGACCACTATGAGTCCAAGCTGTGTAGTCAGACCCTGTACCACAAACATTAAAAAAACAACAGTAGAGGAGCATAAAAGACTTGTACCATTGTATTTCTAAGACCAGCTTCTTTCCACTGAAGTTCTTGTAGGTTGCCCCAGAGGTCCTATTCCTCGATGGCATGAAGATATTTAATGCAAGGCCACAAAGCAGAATCTATATAAATGTCACAGTCTCTGTTCACACCTCGCAAGAGGCTCAGATGTTGCCCCCTGTAGCTATTGGGAGAGTGGACTCTATTATGAAGCTCCCTAAATCTTTCCTTGAGTTCTTATTATTATGATAATATTTAGGTTATGCTTATTTATATGTTCCAGGTACTTGAATAATATATCATTAAGGGCTGGCCAAATAGCTCAGCTGGTTAAAGCGCCTAAAAGCAGGTGTAGGGGCAGGGGTTCTATACCTGGGCCTGCCTTGCCGGCCCTGCCCCCAGGGCACATTGAGACTGAGACTGAGACTGGTTTGGTGGCAGGAGCCTGTAATCCCAGCCTGTGGGAGGCTGTAAACAGGAGAATCACGAGGAGTCAATCTCGTAGTGAGACCCTCTGAACACCCTGTAGACCCTTCCCTAAAATACAGGAAAAAATACAATAATAATAACATATCATTAAGAGAGTAAGTTTGGGTGTCATGAATGTAACACTTTGAGTTCATATTGATGCATAAAAACAGATAAGTGCAAAAGTTAAAATTTTGCATTAGCTCAACCAAATGAACAATATGTATCGTGGATTGGGAAGAAACTGCTCAAAAGAAAGGAGAAGGTAATGCAGAAAAGGGGAAAAGAAGGAAAATATACATATACACAAGATAGTTAAGATAGCTATGCTATCAGTTGCTCTTCAATAAAAAGAAAGATTTGAACTGATAGTGTTTGAACAATATTTCATGCCTATGTCTTGTACTCTGAATAACTACTCTAAAGGCAACAGTATGAAACATATCAATTATTGTTATACTCCCACTAGCCTATTTTAAAACTGATATACTTTTATTTTTTTTCTTTAAAGGAATGCATTTGCTTATGTCAACTAAAACATGTGTAATACAATCTATCGGTGATATTAATGGTAATCGATACATTTAAAAGATTATGTGCTTTTCTAAACAGTCAAATATAGCAGAGCAATTGTGTTAGGAATTACCTTTTACTGCAACACATGCACATTTTTTTGGTTGTTGACTTTAGTCATCCTCCAGGGAGGCTTATGGGGTTGCTACAGTTTTATATTCTTTGGTCTCTAAAGGCCAATGCAAACCCTTCTGAATTATTTCACAGAAACATTATTGGGTATTGCTCAACATAAAACTGGAGACTCACCCCAGATAAGCCTCAGTCTCACATCCAACATCCCACCATCACTAGTTCTCTTAACCAGAATCTTTAATTTGTCTACGTCCATTTATCCTTTTCCACACCTACTGCCATAATACTAGTTCAGATATTTATTCCATGAACACCTTTACACTAACATCAGGTTTTAAGTACAGCCGATGATACCACACCAGAAGATCCTCACTACAGCTTCCCCCAACCTCCATCTCTTCTACTCTCCTAGCTCCATATACCTCAGTGGAGTCAGGAGAACATTTGCACAGCCCAAACCTCAACTGCTGCTCTCTGTGATGCTCAATTTTGTGTGTCATTCCAAGTGGGTGAAAGGATGCCCAGAGGCTTATTTTGTGAACAAGGACTTGTGAAGTAATCACGCTGCCGAAGCAAACTCAAACTTGTGATCTACCCTGCCTCATCTTCCCAGAGTACTGGGATTGCTGTGTGTGTGTGTGTGTGTGTGTGTGTGTGTGTGTGTGTGTGTGTGTGTGTGAGAGAGAGAGAGAGAGAGAGAGAGACAGAGACAGAGACAGAGAGACAGAGACAGAGACAGAGAGACAATGCTCAGCTCTAATTTCTAATCATGCCTGTGAAGGCATTTGTGGAACAGATTAACATCTGAATGAATAAACTCAATTTTACAAATCCACCCTCACCAACATGAGCAGGCATCATCCTATCCACAAAGGACTACAGTACAAGCCAAATATTGAGAAAGGGCATGTTTTCCTTTTTCTTCTCAGCTGATACATCTATATTCTCCTGCCTTAAAATGAAGCCTCCTAGCTTTCAGACTTGGGGATTTACATCAATGTCCTACCTTATCCTTGGTCCCTAGGTCTTTTCAGCAGTCTGAGAAGTTGTAAACTGATTTCTCTCATTCTCAGGCTCAATCTAGACTGCATCAGTACCTGCTTTTCTCCAGCATATAGACAGCTTAGTGCAAGAGTGCTCAGCCTCCATAATCATGTAAGCCAGTTCCCACAATAAGTTATTTCTTAGGTATCACTGTCTTCACTTGAATCTCTATACTCTACTGGGTCTGCTTTTCTGGAGGACTGAATGTATTAATTGGCTCCCAACTGAAATGCTTTATTTTCTGCTAGGGTAAATTTTCAACTGGGAAAAAGATCTGCCTCCCTTTACCTTTAAACTCCTTTCATGCCCATCTTCTATACTCTCTTTCTCTTCTTGTTCTCTCTCTTTGACTCTCTCTTTCTGCCTCTATCTTGCTCTGCCTCTCTCTGTCTTGCTCTGTCTCTCTCTCTCTCTCTGTTTAATCTATTTAATATTTACAATACACATAACATACTCCATCTGTATATGTCTTTTCTGTTTATCACCTCTGTCTTGGTTACTTTTCTGTCATTGCTGGAACCAAACACCTGACACTCAGAATTAAGAAAGCAAAGATTTATTTAGCTCACAATTTGTAGAGATTTCAGTCTGTACTCACATGACTCCAAGACAGAGCAACACACATGGCAGAGGGCAGCCTTCTATGGGGTTAGAAAACAACAAAACAGCAAGAGCAAAAGGGAGGAGTAGCTAAAACAACTAGCAACAGAAAGTAAGTCTGTATTCCTTAGGTTGAATTCAGGGTATTTGCCCCAGGCTGGCTATAGACCTCACACCCGTAATCCCAAAAGCATTTACACCCATAATCCCAGCACTGAATCATGAATTAATCACAAACTCAAGAAGCTGCCCCAGTGACTGCATGAAGCTTTGGGGGGACAACTAGACACAAACCATAGCAACCTCCTTTTCCTCTTGGTATTTTTTCCTATTTATGAGTCCATGGAAGTCATCATTTCTTCAGGGTCCTATTCCCTAAATCACATCCCTTCTGACAGCCTACACAGATTTGGCTTTCCTGTTCTCATTGTGTCATTCTACACCTAGCACAGTGGCTGTGATGTGAGGTTGTGTGGTTACTGACTTTTCTTCTTAATGACTCACCTGCGCTTAATTAATGGGTGGAATCCAGCAGAGCACTGAGAATATCATCCACATTCAAAATACAAACATTGAGCTGGATTGAGTAAGAGGATTTTTGATTATTCAGTTGTTGAAAAAATCACACAGGCAATTTCTTTTCCTAGACTTCATGTTTAAAAACAATTTTGTTCCAAAGAGTGTCTCTTTTGAAAATATGAGGCCGAAGAAGGTCTGCCATAGATAGGATTCCCACATCATGCTGAGAAGGATGAGCGTCCTGTTCTTTTTGTTCTTCGGGGTTGCCTCAGTTAAACTTCAATTAGATACACAGCCTTAGACGACATAGAAGCCAATTAATCACCCAGAGTGGGCAATGTCAGAGGAGATACAACCATTCCTGCAACATCATTGAGTCCCAGTATTTATTCTCATTATTTCTTCAGTCTCTTGGGAGAAAATTAAACACAGATGTCTAGTTTCAATTAGGAAAAGTATTCTTTCCCTGCACTATGAGGTTTAGGTCAATTGTCTAGCTTTTGTTAAAATCATTGACTACAATGGTGCATATAAAAGGTAAAAGTAATGTTATTTGAGAAGAATTTCATGTTTCATTGTTGTATCAAATTAACACAAAAGGTGTTTAAGCTGGTTGCTTTATAAATATAGCAATGAAAACTAGCTATTTTTGTATTTATCATTTTTCCACCTACAAGAAGATATACATGTAAAGTAATAATTTAATGCACATAGAAATAAAAACAACCAGGACAAATAAGGATGATTCACAGCAACAAGAGTCTTTTAAAAATCTTCAAATTAAATAACAATGGGAGAGAAATGGAAAACAAGGATAAATGAGCTTTTTGACTATTAAGTGGGCAGCACTGATTTGAAAAAAAAAATGATACAGGATGCTCTTAGTTAAGTGTTTATCACATAAGCTACACATCTTGGCTTACGAACCAGTTCTTTTCTGAGAAATGAAAATGATAAATGGAGTAAAAACAACATTAAGAAGTAACTACAATCTTGGAAAATCAATTCAAGATATGCAGCCAAAATCTGACAGGCTTCCAGATTTTATCGCTGGCCACTGTCTCCTCACAAACTATCCTTCTCCTTTGCCAAGATACTCAGTTTCCTAGATTTGTCCATATCATGTTTGTCAATCAGGGCCAGTGACAAAAGGCTAAAATTGCCTATGTGTGTACCAACCCTCTCCCGGGTCCTGCTGCTTCTGAAACCTATCCTTCAGGCTACATAGAATCCAGTCAAAGACCACTGGGATTTATGACAGTTGCAAAACAAAAACCATGATGTTGGGTTACTACATAATTTCATCTTCAGGACCTTTGGCAATGAAAAGGACACTCTCCTTGACTAAAGTTACTTCCATTCACTGGCCTATGAGAATCGCTGACTATTGACAGTACTGACTTCCTTCACCTTCAACATGAGAGGAGACTCAACACTCTAGTGTAATTTCTAGCAGATCAAATCCCTGATTTGACCCAAGCTTTTAATTGTTGCTTAGGAACGTTCAAGGCTGTCAGAAGAATGTGTTTACTCCAGCCGCATTGGCAAAGACATACCCTGACTAAACAGCTGTCTTTCCCACTCATTCCTAACATGCAACTCTCCCACCTGTCTTTTGTATTTTCCACTTCCAGCTGGAGCCAACCTGACACACACATATCCCTTCTTTCCTTCTCTCTGCTTCTGTGTTCTTGCCTTAATCTCTTCATCCTTTTAGCCTGGATAGGAATTAAATTCAATTTGCATTGAATTCTCTCTCCTCTACTGCAATAGCCAGAAAAAAAAAAATCTTGCTGCCTTTTATGAATCTCTGGCTCTGTTTCATGTTGACAGAGGCTGCTGGCTGCAAGAGACTAGCTCAGGCATCCCCTTGCTTTTGCTTTTCTCACTGGACTATGCATGACTTCCTGTGCCTTCCGTCTCATGATGCAAGATGCTTGCTAGAGTTCCAGCTGCTATTGTTGCATTCCAACCACCTGGAAGGAGGAAGGAAAGGTAGAACAAATGTGCCCTTTAAAGATGAATATTGGAAGCTACTTGAACATCTCTGCTGATAATGCATGATCATAAGTTGCTACATGGCATTATTCTAAGAAATATTGTACTTTGAAAAAATCAGGCACTGTGTATTGTTGCATAAATGAAACAAGAGATGTTAGGATGAATTTTTGAGTTTTAAAAATATTCTCTTTTAAAAAGTTAATTGTAGGAAACGAGCACAAGAAGCAAACAACAAAGTCATGCAATAATGAGCAGTTTAATTGAATCTATCCTTTTGGGCACTGTGTGTACATACATGACATGCCATTTTGTGTGACCAAGTTTGTACATTATATATCATGCTTTTCCATAAATCATGAATACTTACCAATTCAAAAATCTCAAGGTAAGGAGAGTATTTTTGATAACCAAAAATACACTGCAGCAACTCAATCTGTTGGGAAAAAATTGTAATAGTGCTTTTCTTGGGAACAAAAATTTCACTGAAGATAAAAATGGCAACAGGTCGCTAGACAGAAGTTTTGGCAAAATTACAGTTGGAATACTGTACTTCCTCAGTGTGAATTTTAAACAAGACATAAAGCAACCAAAATACCACACACATCTGAGAGTTATCAAATCATCACAATCCAAATTTTAGCATGAAGGCCTGTTTCCACTGTTATTACCATGTACCTACAATGTAGCTGGACCTGACACACACACTCACTGAGATGTGAGTCTCTCCTTGCATGCTTCCTTCTGCCCCTCTGCTGCCATTCCACTGTATTGGGGGATGCACACGGCCCAGGACTGTTATAACAATTCCAAGTTGAAGCATCATCTTTTCCATCAATTTTAACAAAAAGATGCATAATGCTGTCTGAATCACTACCTCTAGATATTATCATGCATTGCTACCTAGGAACATCTATGAAGCTTAGACTCTGTGCTATGGGGTATGAACACTGTGTACTCTAAAGCCAAGTATTTTCCCAAAAATGCCCTTACAGGCTCTGATTACAGTCCAAAATCATCCTCCAGATGTGTAGATTGTAATAAAGAGCCCTCCTCTCCCTCAACCACCTTGTTACCCCCTCATCATGGCAGTGACTGAGCTCAGGACTACATGGAGCTGCATGGATAGTGTTAGCAAGAGTCATTGCTAGAAGACAGTCCTTCTTAAAAACTAACAAAAGGTTACTTATAAAGGAATTATTTTGATACATCTAACATCATTTGGACTGTAGGACTTACAGTAACTACAGTATATACATAAGAGAACATGACTCACTCAGCTTACCTCTCTGCACGCTTCTGCTCCACATCCTATGGATAACCAGCATGCGCTCCAAGACACTGTGCTCAGCCCTTCCATTCCCCCAATACAGCTTTGCCTTTTAAGTAACAGAACATATTTAATGTGCCTTACATATCCCTTGACCTTTATATCTATGAATTTTTAACATTTAAAAAGTCTAGATATTTCCAAATAAGAATTTAACTATGCCATATGTATGCGCTGAGAAAACTATACACAAATACTTAACAAAGGTTATTATGTTAAAGTGTTATCTAACTAGGAACACCCTGGTCTAGATCCCTTTCCATCCTTTTTATCCCAGGGGATAAAAATATATTGTAATATATTGTATATATATTGCATAGATAGATAGATAGATAGATAGATAGATAGATAGATAGATAGATAGATAGATAGATCTCTATATCTATATTAATTAGAGAGGACTTCAACAATGCCTGTTCCTAGGTGGTTTTAAAAACATTGTTTCTAGTGTATTTTAAGATAACATGTATTCAGTATGTTAATTTATTAATTCTAGTTCTGCCATACATGGGCATCCCCTTTAAGAACTAGATAGACCATATGCAAATTTGAAGTTCTGTGTTCCTTCTAGGCAATACAAAGGAAAATAAAACAAAATGTATACATGGAAGGGGCAGTGGTCAGTCTTGACTCACATAAACCACACGATTTACAGCTTATAGTACTTTCTTTGCTTCCTTCCTCTCTGCGCCAGGACAAATATGTCTACTGCTCAGGCCCAAGTTTGATCATTCCATTTCCTCAAGATAGTACTTGATTATTAATTTTAACAAAAAGATATCTGCAAAAGTGTTGTTTGCTCACTTTACTTTTAATATATCTTGTGTACTTCTGAACATGTAAAAAACTATATATTTGAAATATTGATTCAAGATTTTTCACTATATACAGATAGCACTGAACACACACATGTAACCATGGTTCTATCTGAAAGTGAGTTCTCAGTAGGAGCATTGTGGTCTAGTGTCCTTCAATTCTTCCAATGTCTATTCTACTTGTCACATATGATGCAAGCATAAGTGTCTCTGCAATGCAATTTTATACTTGCACTTCCAAGAGCCCTTTTCAGAAGATAGCCCTTCCATGAATTTCAACACAAAACATAAAACATGTGTTAGTTTGCTAACTCTTACTCTCATCATACAGTGAAAATCTTTTTAGTATGTAGATATTATAAAACTAGCACTCATATCTCCAGTATGTACCCAATATATACAGCATAGCAAAGTAAAATGAAATGCACACAGCATAAGAGCAATGGATTAGTTAAAAATTTCTATGATTTCACTCGGTCACTTATCAAAAAGCTTGTACATTTCTTACCTCCCTCTCTGTCAACCCAGCAAGCAAGCACAGACAGTATGCTGTTCAGAGGTTGGGTAATCATTCTACTTACAAATACCACTTCTTTTGGTCTATTCCTCAGTTGATTGGTATTTGGGTGGTGTCAAACATTTAGCTATTGCAACTTGTGCTGCTACGAATACGTATATTCTGGATGCATATATATCTCTACTGTATGTTGTTTTTAATTTTGGGGGGAAAATACTCAAAGAAGAATAGCTGAGTTGAATGAAACCTCTAATCCTAATTTTTTTAAAGAATCTGCACAATTTTTTCCATAGTGCCTGCACCAGTCTACATTCCCAGAAGTTGTGGAGGAGAGTATTTTTATCCCCACAGCCTCGCTAGCATTTGTTGTTGGTTAATTTTGGGATGAGAGCTATTCTTTCTGGAGTGATGTGGAATCTCAGTGTTGTTTTAATTTGCATTTCTCAAACAACCAATATTGTTGGAATATTTATTTTCATATATATATTTGCCATTTGTATTTCTTTATCTGAGAAGTATGTATTCATCTCAGATGCCCATTTTTGAATTGGGTCTTTGAATTGGGGGTGAGGCTGATTTTATTAAAATTCTTTACATGTTCTCAGTAGAAGTGTTTTGTCTGAGGGATAGTTGGATAAGTTTTTTCACAATTCTTGTTTTTTTATCTACTCTTTTGGCAAGTATTTTTGATGTGCAAAAACTTTTCAATAAGTTTTGGCAAGTATTTTTGATGTGCAAAAACTTTTCAATAAGATGAGATCTGAGTTGCTGATTCTTTAAAGTATTTTCCATGAAGTTTGTTTTTTTATTCATGAACAAATATTACTCAGTTAGTTTTTTTTAAGTGGGTAATAAATTAAAAAAAGAAGACATAAGGAAAAAAATATCACAGGACTGTCTTGCCATAGTGCTGTATGTGGTTATAGTTCTAAATTCCTGTGTAAAAAATGAAATTGTTTATTCATATTCTTTAAATATTTTTCATTTTTTAAATTTTTATCTCCATATTCTGTAGAGACTTAAAATTTAACATATCAATACTTGATAGAAAATACCTGTTTTACATTATGCCTAAGATGTTTGATATTTACTAAGTGAAATTTTACTGCCCCCACAAAATGCATACCTTAGTGGGGCCAGGGAGATGGCTCAGTGGAATAAGTGCTTCCCTGGCAAGCACAAGGGCCTGAGTTCAATCCCTAGTGCTGAAAAAAAAACACCTTAAAGAATTCTAAAACCTACATAAGACTAGATGCTTCAAAGAAGGACTTTATTTGTTTATTTTATGTATACACATACCAGTCTTGATTAAAGCATACACATGTAACAACAGTTGAAAATATGAATATTCTGGTTTAGAATCTTTTTCTTCTCCACTAACTCAGTGGGCTAAAATTCTTAAATTTTCAGAAGACAATCTTTTCTAAGAACTTTAACATAAAATGTCTTATCTTATTAGCTCTACTTTTGTCAAAACTAATAACCAGGCTAGACCATGGTGGTGTGTGCCTGTAATACCAGTATTCAAGAGGCTGGGGCAGGATCATTGTCTTGAATTTGAGGCCAGCCTTTTCCCCATAGGAAGACACTGTCTCCAAACAAAAAAAGTTAACATGAAATAGCAACCTGTTTAAAATCTAGGAAGACTAGGTATTTCAAAAGGACATTTGTCCTTTACGTAGCCTGCATATGCAGCAAAGTAAAACAAAATATACAGAATGTGCAGACCTAAGGTACAGTGGTCACTTGCTTCCCTCTAAGAGAACTAACTGGTATGCTCTATATGCTCTTCTTTTATAGAGAACCAGGGGATAAACACAGTATGCTCTACTCAAGAGGGTTTCCTATTTTTCCCACAAAACACTTCATATGAATTCTGACACAAAGAAATTTACAAAATACATTGTTATACTACTACCTTTTAACCTGTATCCAGCACTTGAGAATATGTAAGGTCAGATATTTCAATAAAATACTTAAGAGTTCTCATATATATGTATTGTGTGTGTACTACAATGCACACACAAAACAAAAGTTTATAAACAGCAATTTCTATTCTCTACTGAACATTCAGACACTCTTGCCTGTGCACTGTCTCTGCCCAGTGTCTTCTAACCCCCAGAACCAAATAGACCGGTGTCACCCATGTTTCTCCCCATGGTCTAACAAACCCTGTATCAAAGGGTAACTTCTGAAGATGTCTCTGCCATTTTTTCAACAAAGGGGCATTTCCAATCTGTGAGTTTTCTAATTCTGCCTTATGTGGAGTGTCTGAAGGGACAGCAAATTTTCTTCTAAAAAGTTGGTGGGAATGTTGAGAACAGCTGGTTCATGTCATACTCTCAGGCTCTCTATGGGGGTTGTGGTCTTTCTGATTAATCAAACCAAGCAGGATATTTGGCCCCTTTCCCTGGTGACTGCCTGAAGCCCAGAGCCCTTTCCAGCAATCCTTGGCCTGGCCTCCCTCACTTGCAGGGTTGCTGAGCCCTTTACTCATCCTCTTCATGAGAAGGTGCTCTGTTCTCAAGCTGGGACACAGAAGTGACCCAGGGAACTGGATATGTGCAGTTTTATGGCTGAAGAGGCCTCATGTGCAAGCAGCCCTTCTCGGGCCCTTGATGCAGTCATCCTGGAAGTGGCAGAGAGGCCCCTCTTCTTATCATCAGGTTGGGCCACAGGTCCTGCAGGGTGGGGGGGACTTTCTTGGCTAGCAGACCAAACACACTTTGTACCTTGGAGCACGCAATAGACACTGAGTCATTCTGCAAATCACAATTCCTGCAACCTCTAAGTTCCACTGCATTTTTTTCAACTTCCTTGACCCTTCTGGGAAAAAAAAAGCTTCTTTTACTTTTTCCATTAGTTTACATTATCTCATTTATTATAGTAGCTACTCTTGAAGTATTGTCATACAAATAAACTTCAAAGTGTTGCTTTCCCTTGCGAATAATGGAAACATCCATGAAGCAGTGATGAGAACACAGTTTGGCCATGCTCTTCCACCTCCTGAGTTAAATGGCCCATGGTTTTCTCTTGTCTTTCTTAACCGCACACTTTGAAAGTATTCTGATTATTTGATAGGATCAATCTGTATTCTAGTTGTTTACATGCTCACCAAGTGGACTGAGCCATTTTTCATCTCAGTGTGTCCTCCTGCTGCCATCTTCCTTATCTTTTATTAGTTCTGTTAACTCAAGACTCGTACTGTGAACTCTCTCAGGTGCTAATTACCTAGAGATGTCCTTTTGTACCTCTGTTGATGTAATCTTGCCAAGTGTGCTATTCTAGACTGGTTGGAGCCAACTATGACCACACTGAAGGCGTGCTTTGATCTCCCCTTCCTGAGGCTCCTGGGGCTACCCTGCAGGTCATGGTAGTGGCACTTCAAGATCTCTCCTTTGTAACTGGCCACTGTTCCTTCTAGCCTTGGCTTTCTTTGTTATTCATTTCACCTAAGGTAAATCTTGTTTCTTGAATTTGAGGATTCATATTTTTTACATTTTAGAAAATTTATTATTTCCATTATTTTAAATCTTGCTTTTCTTTTTTTCTTTGTGGATCTTCAATGAGATACATGTTCAACCTTCCATTTACCAACTATCTCTTTCATATTTAGGCTATGTATTCCTGTTCACCCTTTGCATTGGCTATGTTTAAGCTTACTCTTAGAGTTTTTATCTCAACATCATACTACTCATTTTCCTGTTTATAAGTTCACTGTTTTCCTTCAAGTTATCTGTTTTTCTCTGATTCTTGGTATACTTTCATTTTTGTAATTACATCTTTTTTTTTTCTTTTAAAAGTTTTGCAGGCTCTCTTATTCTACAGCTAACATTTCCAATTTCTACAGCTGGTCTGTTGTCTCTGGGTTTGTTGACTCTCACAGTGACTTGCCTTCTGAGACAATCGCTCTTCTGGATCTCTGGAACTATCTTGATCTTCTGTGACTATCTCACAGGCTTCACTGGAAGAAACATTCCTCAGATAGAACTTGCTTCTACTTTCATGGAGGTATTCTAGTAATTCGTGGAGCAGGACTTTTGTTCTGTTGTTCTGTTCTGTCCTGTCCTGTCCTGTCCTGTCCTGTCCTGCCTATTGTACCCTATCATTTTCCTTATTTTTTAAGTATTACAGAGTTTGGTTCAAATAAGAGTGTTAAGCTCAGTTGCTTCACTTTTCTAGTGTTCCAAAGTGGTATCCTCATCACTACTGCCCACATCTCTCCTTGCCCTTTGCTGCCTATCCACTCTGGCTCTGTGCCACTGTCTGTCCTCTGCAGTTTGGAGCCCGTCATTCCAGCCTGTGTTCCTGTATTTATTTATTTTTTATTCTACTGAAAAATAAATAGCAATGAGACAGTTTCAAATCAAATTAGTAGGACAGACTCAACAATTAATATATTGCACATTGTTTTCATAGTGGCTTTTTGTTGTACAAGGTGCGTATGTGATACTCTATCTACAAAAACTATTAGAGCAGATGCCTCTAATCAATGAATTAAGAGAATGTAGCTGTATACCTATCATTTTTAGAGCTGAATTATAATACAGTTTCAATAATTAATACTTTTTACAGTGTTATCCTCCTAGTGTTTATCCATAGTACAAAAAGCAGAGAGGATATCCTGTCCAAACACTATTAGTGCAAATCTTTCTTCTCATAGAATTATGAAAAAGTACTGATATTTATCCTAACTGTACTGTTTATACAAACACAGAATGGTTCTTCCTTTATATCCTCTTTTTTTGTTTAGTCCTATCAAAGATGGGCATTCTATTGTCACTCAATTATTATAGGTGCTTGAATTCAGCAAAACAATCCAACACAGACCAGCAGTCCACAATAATAGTGGGTCATTCCAAGAATTTGTTGACTAGAGCCATTTACAGCTCATCTTGGATTTATTACCAAGGCTTTCAGCTGCATAGCTCCTGCTCTTGGACCCTCTTGATTCAAATGTTGCTTTGTTTGTTTTTTTGCTCATTTATGTGTTTTGAAAAGAAAAGGTTCTGGAGAGATCTCCTTACCTTTTGTGATTTCTCAGCATGTGTGCAAAGGATTTTGGTGGTGGGGAAGCTACAAAGTTTCTCACAGAGTTAAAATTTCATCATCCAGGACAAGAGAACATTTTCTCAAACATTATTGATCTTTACTGCACTAAGAATTAAGTATAGGTGATAGAGGAGAATCAAACTCCTAACCTGCTAGATATTTGAAACATTGAAATCTTGTTCTTTAAAATAGAGGAATGAATTCTAGGAAAGCAGACAAAGAGTAGTTAGAATTTATTGAGAGAAAGACAGCTTCTTTCTGAGAAGGAATGAAAGGGCCTGGAAAGTGTTCATCAACCCTATTTATCAAGGGTGTTTAATAGCCAAGTCATGAAGTGAGGTGCAATTCAGGTTAGACAGAACTATAATCAGTCAATAAGATTACAAGTATAGTTTGTTAGGTGACGTTAATCTAATGGTGGTCATAGAATGGGTGTGAGGTGGAACAAAAGCTAAGTTCAACCAATAAGTACACAACAAGCAGTTACCTGGCTAATATTCTTAAATGGGAATCAAATTGGGAAGCAAGGTATGTAGCAAGCACATGTAGGACAAACAAGGGCTTTCCTGGATGGGGTGGGTAAAGAGGTTTTGTCTTCCATTCCAAAGCAATTAATCCCTACTTAGAATGTCAATTATTGCTATTCATCCCTAGAAGACATACCTGGGTGAGTAGTTCTTTGTCATGAAGCCTGGCCTTCAGTGAATGCACCTCCAGCCCCAGTTGTCTGCTGTACTGACTTCAGGAGGGCTCAGCCCTGCCTGACTGCCTGCAGCATTTCTACTTAACTTAGCTTTTAGAATACAGGCAAGGGTGCAAAGCAGATTAGGTGAACTAAAACACATTTAGAAGAAAGGTGGGGAACTCTGAAATCCAAGTTGTTCCAACCCAAAGGAACATGGTTTGGATGTCATACCAATGTCTGATGCCTTGGAAGTGGTGCCAGGAGTCTCGTGTTAGGAAACAGTTGTATCCTTTCATTTGACAGATGGAAGGAGAAAAACCTCCAAGACAGTGGTCCTGTCCTATTCTCTCAGGAGCTAGACCCAACAGAAGCCTCACTGTGCTCTCCTCCTCCAGCCCCACAGATACCACTAGAGGCCATAGGTAGTTGGAAGACAGCTCTCAGGACATTCTGCATGCAGTGAAAAATTTCAAGGAAGGCTGGAAGCCCTCACCTTCACCCAGCTATCCTGCTGGATGTTCACTTTATTCCCTCTTCTATTCTACTTGCCCACCTCCGAGGAACTCCCCAAGTGGCTGACATCCACTGAGCCCTCCTAAGACTACATATGCAGTGGATCTTTTCTCTGGGAAAAAATCTATTATTTTTCTAGTCAAGAAGGTATTTGCACCTCAAAGAATTTAATCTCATTATCTAGCATCACAGAGAAGTAAGGATCCTGGGTTTCAACCCAGACTTTTGTGTCTATAAGCCATCAGAACACACACACTCTTATTTGAGCCAAAACCCTTGTCACACTAACACAATGATATCAGAAGCTTCAGTTACTAGAGTCTTATACCTGCTACCCCTTCTGTGCTGGGCCCACCAAATATGGGACATTTTTTCAGTAGGAGCCTGTGAGCCCCGCCAGAAGACACTGGTCCTCCACAGAGCCTTAAGCTTCCATGGCTAAAGCATGACTACATCTGAAGACAGGCCAATGATTCATTTCTCTTCTTGGGTAGTCTATCACATGTGTGGTATCAGACACAGATAAGTTATTTAAGAAATGTCATGGTAGGACCAGCCAAATAGCTCAGCGGATTAAAGTGCCTAAAAACATGAGCAGGGGCTAGGGGTTTGATCCCCGGGCCTGCCATGCCAGCCCTGCCCCTGAGACACACTGAGATGGCAATTAAGACAGCATGGTGGCATGCATCTGTAATCCCAACTCTTGGGAGGTGGTAAACAGGCAGATCACTATGAGTCTGATCTAGTAGTGAGACCCTGAACACCCTCTAGACCCTTCCCTAAAAAAATAAAAAGAAAGAAATGTCACAGTCAGGCAAGAGGTACAGAGGGATAGTCAAGGAAGAAGAGATAGAAGGTAATTTATGTGACTTGGAGGTCAGGCAAAACCTGGCATGCATACCTGAAAGCAGAGGCACTCCGTGTGGTTTTGAGGGGTGGCTTAGGCCTAGAACAGAACAGGAACAGGCAGAAAAGCCTTAGGGAATCCTGAGCTCTCCAGCCCAGGCAAGGCCATCAGAAGGCTGGGTGCAGAGGCAGCCTCGACCCTCAACTGACTGACCATGGTTCTGTTCTCTTTACCTCTGCACAGGCACTGAATGGTTTGTGGGCAACCAGTGGGTCTGAACCGTCTTGCTATAGCTCTGCTTTATATCTATGGGCATTCAGGACCTGGAAGGACTCATATCCAGCCCTCCCTACTAGCAGTTGCTATTCCTGATAGGTGGGCACCTGGGTTCCCCTACCTCATTCACAGCTACTAAGCAAGCAAGTTCAGGATGTGCAGTCCAAGCTCTGATGGATAAAGATGAAGGAATGGCTCAGTCTTCCCCAAGAGAAGGTGCAAGTGAATAAGATGAGAAGGAGCTTACCAAAATCTCTAAAACCCCTGAATCTCTCCCTCCTCATATGAGACCCACCATGAGATGTCAGAGAGGTGGGCAGAATACCAGGAGAGAGAAAGGAAACCAACAGGCAAAGGTTCCAGGAGAGGGGATGTCAGTGTTGAAGACCAGAGATAAGGCTGAGGAAGACAGACTGACCTCAGCCTTTAGGAGATAGATCAGCCCTCTCTAAGCTGCCTCACTGCCTAGAAGACCAGGCCAAGTGCTCAGACCTCTGAGTCAGCAGACTCCATGCAGATAACAAGATGATGGACCTGCTTTCTAGAAGGTAGCCCCAGAATTGATCTAAGGAGTTTTCCAGGAATCTGTTCTGAGGGTTACATGAAAGCAACAAGGCCCTGTGAGGTGATTTAAGACTGTTGTTTCCACAAACTGTTTTCTACTAAGTTCTGTCTTCTATATGGTCATATCTCTCTATATATTCCAAGGTTTTTCTCCATTGCTTCCAGAGTTAGGTAAAATTTGGGGATAGTATAATTTGCTTAGATTTTCTGCTTTATTCTCTGAAAAATTTCAAAAGCACTTGTATCTATATTAATTCAAAATTTCAAAACATTTTCAAATGCTCTTCTGCATACAATTTAGAATTTCTTCATTTTCCCTCAAATTCCCTTTACAACACGTGTTATCCTGAATCACTGTTACTGTTTGCTTATTTTGGACCCTCTTAAGTTGGGAAGGTTTTCTTCAATTTGCAGTGATCATATTTGAGAGTCACTGAAAAGCTGATGGAAAATCCAAGGTGCATCTTACTGGCTGGATATGATAGGAATGGATCTCAGACCTCTGTGAACATCAGAGTCATACTTGATCCCATTAATACACATGTGGCTAGCCCTCTCCCCACAGTTCTTGCATCTTCAGCGGTGGTGTTGGCCCAATAATTTGCATTTCTAGCAAAAACCCCACTGATACTGATTCTGTGTGATAGCTAACTATGCTCTGAACACTACTATTAGTGCCTCATCCCTAAACATAGCAAAGCTAGACCATTACTTGGATCTGGCTTTTGTGTTATCTAGAAAGGTTGGGGAGTAGAACTCACCATTATTAGAACTAGCCCTAGACACTCCATGTCACTGAATCTGCTCCACCTGTCCATCACTCCCTGTATCTTTATTCTGTTGCTGAACTCCAATTAAATTAAAAATTTAATTATACAGCAGAACACTAAAAACATCTGAGTGCTAAAATTCTTTTATTTCCATCTCTCTGATTTTGGGGAGTAAAATTAAAGCCTTAGGAAGAAAATCTAAAGAAAGCATTCATCAGGAGTATATGAGAGTGCTTGAGAATATTAACATGTTGGTAGTAGGTACTGAGAAAATATTTTATCAATAAATTTAATATCTAATCTTAATGGCAATGTAGTACTGAGTATAATTTCCAAATTCAAGTGAAATGGAAGATATAATTTATTATTTGCTATATAATGTTTTAGTTTCATTTTTCCCTCTGCTGAAACAAAGTAGCCTACACGCAATTACAAGGGAAAAGGTTAATTTAACCCACAGTTTTTAGAGTTCATAGGTCGCTGCCTCCAAGTTAGGATGGTGTGGCAGAGGGGAATCATAGAGGAGAAACAGTTCATGGTGGGCAGAAAGCTGCAAAGTAGCAAAAAAACAGAAGCAACTCTTCCGCTTCTTTCTGTCCTCTTCTATCCAACCAGGAGACTCACCTTTGGTGGTGGTGCTACCCACAGCCAGGAGGAACCTCGCTATCATCAGCAGCCCAGAACCAAGCAACTTATTTAATAACTGAACACCCATAATCACAGCATCAGACACTGAATCCTTACATCACACCCCCAAAGTCCAGCCACCCAGAAAGCCCCAACTATAGCCACATGAAGCTTTGGGGTCATGTAGACGCACTTTGTAACACACAAATAGTTGACAATAAGTACATCTTGTCAATAGAATTGAGTCTTAACTATACATTAATATTGCCTGACCAACTAGATGTCCATGCCAGGAGTTTACAGTAGATTGATTCAAACAAAATATGTTGTGGCATAGACATTAATATTTTTAATTTGCATAAGCAGTTATTAATTCATCCCGAACTTTAAAAATTTATTCTATATAAAGGCTTAACCCTGACAGTCAATCAATCTTCCTGAGAACCACCAGAAGCCATGGGAGAGTTATAGGCCACATTTCCAATTTCCATTTCCTGAGTCTGAATTTTGCCCAGATGGCTTTCCAGTTGGCTTGTCTTACCCTAGGTTGGTTAAAAACCTCTCACATATTGAAAATGAACACTAAATGCACTATATTAATGATTGTAGTATCCTGTCTTAAATATAAGCTTTTTAACTAGACAGGTAAAAACCATGTGAACATCTTGCCAATGTGAAATTAAAATACAGGCACAATCTATAGGTTCTCACATAGAATTGTGGTTTTGTTGGTCATTAACTTGCATAATTAGAGTTGACCATGATGATTTCACTTTCAAAGAAGCTTCTTCATAAAGCATAGTTTGTTTTGTGCCTTGTATTTAACTGTTCTAAATTTTATTTATTGCAGAGAAGTTGGGATGGGTGATGTACTTTACAAATTCAAACTGAATTTGATTTGATTCATACATACAATCCAAACCCCTTATAAAAAAATTGACAAAGAGCTAATAAGGGAAGTGACTAGAGCAAAACATGTCATCTCCATCTAGTGGGATGATTCATTTTGTATAAGACAAATGTCTGTATCATTCTTTAGCAGTCAAGGCCTGATCAGAGTATCCCATGAGAACTGTAGTGATCCAAACACTTTTTCCTGGCAGGCAATGGAACAAAACATTTTGGATACCTCATGAATATGGCAGAAAATGATGCCATACCCTGCATTACATATAGCATGACCTTGGGACTCTACATCATAGTTTCTTAGTAATCCTTGGCAGCAACAGCAAATGCATGCCTTTTATAGCTGGCTATTCAGAACAAGTGGCAAACCTGGGAGTATTTGTTGATTTTAAAGATCAAATGAATAGGAATACAAATGCTGAACATTTCATATCATCAAGTATTTTTTATGGCTTAAAAAAAAGAAACTTAAAAACTACCTAAATATACTGGCATGTCCAAGTGCAGTTCCAATAACTCTTGAACGTATGCTACTTTCTTGCATGAAGCAATCAGCAGCATGGTACTAATGCATGGCAAAGTGATTTCTTACAAAATAAAAAAAAAAAATAGATATTCTGACTTTGTGCTTGCAAATGTCTAACACTTAGCTAGACTAAAGTAGATTATACAGTCAAACTCTAAGTGCACCAGGGTTCTCAGATTACTACTCTAATTAGACATATGAGACCATCACCAGGAGATGCATTGTGTTGCACACCTTTCCTCACAACCTTCACCAATTACAGAGTAGCAACTATAATTCCTGTCAGCTAATTCCTAGCTTAAGCCAATGAGAAAGCATTTCAAATTTCAGGCCAAGAAATTGGTAATTCTTTTCATTTTCATACTATAGCTTTTTATTTTAAGATAAATTAAAAAAATCATCTTCAAATAAGCATCTTGAGATTCTAAGTTCTCTCAATTAAGTTTACAAGACTTAGAAATTATTGTAACAAGGGTGTAGTCCCAATTTCTCCACAAAAGAACTTTAGATGACTAAGGCTGAGACTCACAATACTTTCATTTTATTCAATGTGCTGATACATAAGACTGTCACAATATCTAGTTAAAATTTATTTGAGGAAGATGTAAACAGATATATGGATAGAATAAATCAATCAAAATTAGTTTGATGTTTTCTCATAATTTATTAGTGTGTTTATTGTATTTTACCTCTAGACCATGTTTATTTGTTAAAAGCCTGAATATTCACTTGGAAAAACAAAAGTGTACTGTACATGACAGGACTAAGATAATATCTATAGAGCTTACATAACTTTTTGTTAAACAAAACACAATCATCAATATTCAGATGCAACTCTGGAGGAGAATATAAGCAAACATATTAAGGTGAGAATTTAAAGTACTTATATCTTTTACCATTCAACTAGAATTTGAAGTATCCAAGTAATTGAAAGTTCTTTGTCTTTTTCTTAAAGTTTCTTTATCCACCCATAGTAGAAGCAAAACAGACCATGGAAACCAAGCATTTCTAGAAACTGCCTGCTTTTATTTATTTATTTTTTTTTATTTTTATTTTTTTTATTTTTTTTATTTATTTTTATTTTATTAAAATACAAATGTCAATCAGACAGTTTCAAGACACCTTAACCATACAGATTCGATGAATTAATACATTGCAAACTGTTTTCATAACGTTTTGGTATTGTACAAGGTGCATACATGATATTATATTTACAGGTATTATTTTAGCAGATATCTCTTATCAGTGAATTAAGAGTGTAGTTGCTTACTTATCTTATATTTTATACCTGAATTATATCAAAAATTCAATAATTATTTACCTAGTGGATGACCATAGTACTAAAAGCCGACATAATATCCTGTCCAACCACCATTAGTGCAGATATTGCCTCTCATAGAATTAGGTAGAAGCACAGCATTATCTATCCCAACTGCACTGTCTATACACACACATCATGATTTTTTCTCTCTACAATCCTTCCTTTGTCTACACCTGTCAAAAGTGGGCACTCCATTGACATTCAACTAACTTAGGTGCTTGACCTTGACACCACAATCTAACACAGTCCAGCATTCTGCAACCATAGTGAGTTATTCAAAGAAATTGTCGACCATATCCATTTACAGCTCAGCTTAATATTATGGGCTCATGATGTATACTTCATTTTTATACTTTTCTGCTGGATGGTTAAGACCTAGGTAGATCAAGACTTATATACCAACACATATATTTCCTATGTGGTCAGTGAAGTCCTCTCTGGGTTTATCTTGTACATTATTCTGTAGTTCCTCTGTCTGTGTCATCCATGTGGATGAGTCACGGCCAATGCTTGACCAGATTGCTCTCTGTGAGAGCTTGAGAGAAAGTTTTCTCTTCATGTGACTCTCCCCAGGCACACTTTAGAACTTCAATCTCTTTCCTCTGTGGCTCCATAATGTCCTTGTTCAGAAAATTTGGAGCTCACCTGAGTTTCATGATGTTGCAGTACAGGTTCTCCTATGTCCTGAGTCTTCGCTGACCTTGAAAGGCTAGGGCCAAAATGTTGCTTTTAGCAGAACACTCCCTTTGAAACCTTATGCAAATGTCTACTATGTACATTTCTTTGAATTGCTATCCTTGGGGATATTTTCCAGCAGTTCTTCCACTCTTCTACAAAAACTCTTAATGATTTTCAGAAATAAGTATAAAACTACATTCCAGTCCTCTGTTTTATAGATGATGTAGCATGATACCAATGTTATCAAAAGAGTGCATTAGTGGCAGAACTAGAAAGAAAAGCCCCAAGGCAATAACCATACCCAAAGAGGTGTAGTCTTTACTCCATCTCTTAAGCCAGAGGGTGGTCATCTGCCAGTGAAAGCATCTTTCTTTACTTGGAGACTTTGGGATACTCAGATTGTCAATGCTAATAATGTGACTTATAGTAAAAAGTCATAGGGTATTTGTGAAACTAATCTCTGCATGGATAAGTGACTGAGGTCAGTCATATGAATAGATATGTTGTGTGAATCTTTCTAGCCAATGATTACCACTGCTCTGGGTGATCTTGCAAGCTACTGACCATTGTTTGTAATCACTATGTTGACTTCTTTGGTTAGTTTATCTCATAATTCCTGAGGCACAGCCCACATATTTTCAATTTAGCCCAATGGAGAATAACCACCAACTACAACAACTCTGTAGCCACCTTCTCCTTTAATGGTAAGGAATATTCTAGAAGTAAATGCATGAATGCACTTTAAAGTATACTCCAGCCCATTTATTAAGAAAGCATTATATACGTTAGGGGTCATAAGTTAGGAAGTAAACCTTAAAGCTTTCCTAATAAGGTTCATATTAATATCTTTAGATTGTTAAATATATTTTATCTTATTTAGTGATTTCTAATATTGATTTCTTTGCTGATCTCACCACTCCATGTGGTAGGAAATTACCATTATAGCTATTGTTATTGTAATGTCTAAAATTTAAATGTGCTTCACAAGATCGTAGAAGTCCAACCTGTGTTCCTTTTCCATCTGTTAGGGTTTGTGTATGTATAGGTGTTCCATAAAGCCTCATGGGGTGGCTTGGCTTCTGGAGTTTGGGACTGATTTTCAATTCAATGCTGGGATTGCAGGTGTGCAGGCCACACCCTAGCCCTGAGGTAATTTGCATCCCAATGTAAGGAGGGTAAAGAGTCTAGCTAGCTGCCAGAACTGCTGCCACTCCCTTTGCTCTCTTGTTCGTTGTTTTCCTTTGCTTTCTTGCTCTTTGCTGCCACCATGAAAGGTTGCTCTCTGTTATATACCATTCTCCCTTGGAGCCAGTTCAGTATAGACTGAAACCTCTACTAACTATGGGCTAAATAAACCTTTCTTTCCTCTATTTTGGGTGTCAGGTATTTCTTCGAACAGTGATAGAAGAGTAACTGAGACACCATTCACCTGAAGAGAAAGCCTCCCTACTCAGCTGATTCATTCTTACACATTAGAGCAGCTATGCTTTTTTGACTATGGTTGATCTTCATTATGTGGTACATTTCAGGTAAACAATAACCCATGGTAGTTCTCCAATGAGGCAATCACATACTCCCATAAGATCAGAACAGTACCCTATTCACATTACCACAAAGCTAGCTTATCATTTTTCCTTTTTTAATATCTTCTATGCCTGAGTATAATTTTTGTGTACCTTCATGGCAGGCAGCGGTCTTGCTATTCTGGGCTATAAGAACATGGGATTAATACACTGCTGCCACTCTCACCTGTTCCTGCTTGGGCCATTTTATTAGTTACATTCCTCTTACCCCAGGAAGAGTCTTCCCATCTCAGTACTGTGCATAGAAGTTGATTAGAACGTATTTATACAATGAATTAAATCCATTTTTATCTCAAACTTCTATAAACATATTGACGTCTGTCTTCTAAATCCAGACTGGTGTCTCAATAAGGGTAAGGCACCAAAGATGGGATGATTATAAGAACTCAATATTTGAAGAAAAGGAGAAAGTTTTCTAAGGCTAGAACCAAGGCTAAAGATTCACATTGGAAGAATAGCTTTGGTTTTTGTGTCTATTGTTTTCTTAGGCCAAAAGATTGCTTAAACTTCCTTAGCAACTCTGATAGCAACGAACCCAGCAAATAGATTAATTTTAGTCAATGTCAATGTTTTATAGAGCTAGATCTAAAGCAATTACTTGTATGCCAGTTAGGTTGTTCCAGTTTCATGGCCATCTCTTGCTCCCATAAGCACAGCCTTGTAATTACAGCAGCATCTATATCTGGTTGTTCTGTGAATCTTGGGGCAGGCAGAGGACCGGGATCTGAGGAGGTTTGTTGGACACAAATTTCTACAATTTAATTATAGCCTACTGTGAGGCCAATGGATCTGTTTTGAAAAGTACTTACATAACCTCTACAAAATAATGAAGTACTTAAAGTTGTGCAGCTTTATTTTTTTGAAGCTTCAGAAGATAAGAGAATTTAGGCTCCATTTTGAGAACTGTAGAGTTCTGAAAATAGAACAAATTTTCTAATCAGGTAGCTCTAGGATCATATTTATTTCTGCCTCCATATAGCATTGCATCTTCAGCCCAGTTCTGTTATTCTCTTCATTTACTCATCCAAAAATTTGGAATAATTCTTGTGGAAATAAATTTGATGTTGAAAATGTTGTTATAATATAATCTCTGTCATCTCAAAACCAAGGTAAAGGGATGAAATTAAATTATCTTAGAAAAAAGTTTAAACTGTCTAAAGGCACATTATATATGTCTTACAGACTAACAAGCCAATATAAGATTATACAAAACAAAGTCATATATGGCATTAAGATTTAAGTAACTTTTCTTAAATAAAATTTGTAATAGTAAAATATGCATACCTGGCAAACTGTGTTATATCCTGAAAATTTGATTATTTCCTTGGAAAAATGTTATGAGTACCATCTCTTGCTTATCCAAATAATTCTGGAAATGTGCTTATGGCTTTGCCTCATCTATCATAAAATAATGTATTTTACTATATCCTTCTTTAAAGATAGAGAAGGTGGAAATCTGCGTATGTAGTAGTTTTAGATCATAAGCTTATAGCACTAAGAAAGATTTTGAAGCATCCTTTCTGCGAGTCAACCTGTCCAGAGAAATAAGTGTTTAATATAAAAAGCAAAATCATTCCTTCCAAAGAAAGGACATATCAGGCAAAACTTTAGCTATCCTGAATTCTGAAGAGAAACTTGTGAAATGTAAGATATATTTTAATACCCCTTTATTGCTCCAGTCATAAAAGACCAAAAGCTTAAAAGCAAACATTTGTCAAATTGTCTTCTTCCCTCCTTTTCTCATTCAGCACAGTGCTGGCATGCAAATCTCAATGTTTGTAGACACAGTTGTTCTTCCCTGGTATTTCAAACAAAAATGATATAAGAACTAAAATATTTTAATGAAAATATTCCAGTAAATAACAAATATTTTCATATTTTTAAGCATCAATGAGATCAATCTTTTGCTGAGTGTTATCCATGATACTGTTGTGTTGCATGGAAAAACACAATTTCCTAATTGTGAGACCCTCACATTGCTCTAAGCATAGTTACAGACCAAGTGAGTGTGAGGGTTCTGATAGTTTTATTTTCCCTTTTAAGGAGTAGATATGATTTTCAAAATCCAAAAGTCTTACTGCATATTGGTTCCTTTTTTTAAATGTCCATTCCCAACAACCAGGCTTCAAATATAAATTGTACCTACCCAGCAATAAAGATTTCAAACAGTAAATTATACAGTTTAGGTAATTCTTAATGCTGATTTATTTTCTTTGTAAGTTCCTTTACAATTTTCTTTTTCTTAATGAGCTACAAGAAAAAGCATTACAGTATTCCTTTTAGGGGTTAGTTATTCAGCAAGTGTAATCCAGAAAAATGGAATTCAGTAGCTATTAGACTCTATGGAAGCTTGTTGTATATGTTTCTTAAACAAATAATTATACTGTAAGGTAAATCTGACACCGTGCTGTTTTATTTTGTGAAAAGCTGTACATTTTTCAGCTCGTAGAAGCAAACAAACCCTTTGTTGCCATGAAATTTTAGTTTTAAGAAAAAAGACATATGTTTGTGAACCATGAAAGAAAACTAATTTCTATTTAAGTTAGTCTAGAAAAAGGTAGGGCAAATAGCATAAACAAAGAAATTAATCTTGAGTGTTAGAGTAGATGAACATGTAGAAGAGATTCATGTCATGCTGTGTTAGGCAGCTGAATTAGACAGAAATATTATAGGCAGGCAAATAGGGCCAGGTCCTCAAGGAGACAATATGGTAGACAAGGCAACTGCAACTTGGAAGAGACAGACACTCTCACATGCAGACCTCAAGACAAAAGAATAAACAAATAGTGCTACACACCTCCTTAGGGATGAGCATAGCGATTGTTTTTCCAAGTAGGTATCAATCATCTTGAAGAGCCCAAATGATTCATTAACCCAGCCTCCAACAGGAAGAGACCCTCTCCTGCATTCATGCCCACTTGTTAGTGACTTGCTTCCTCATTTGGTACTAGATTTAATCAGTTTTTCCTGAGCAATGGTGCTTATAATCTCATTGGTTAACCATAGTTTTGTCTCACCTCATGCCTACCTAAGCAAGATCCCATGATTTCCAACTTAGCCCCGCCTCACCACATGGTTTTACTCTATAAAAGTCCCTGGAAGAGAGTTTTCTGGGGACCACCTACTTGTGACCCCCCTTCAGTCCCTCCCTCAGACAGGAGCTTTCTTTCCCCTAATAAATATATTCTGCTCATAACTTCTGTTTGTTCCTACAATTCATTCTTCAATTTTAGAGAATACAAACTCATCCCAGGTACCTTTCAATGTAGAAATTAGGTTTAACCATTTTTCCCCCTGTATCATTTGAAGGTCATCCACCAAGATCATTTTCCTCCTACACCAATGCCATAAATATGTTTAAAGTATGGAAGAGGAGAACGATGGCTCCAGTTATGCACACTTAGGGAAAATACTGCCGCAGGATAAAACATCAGTTGAGATGCAAACTATATGAATACATATATAGATCTTCAGAAATCATTCCTACTGTCTTGTGGAAGATAGGACCAGCTGGAGTAAGGAAAAAGAAATATGAAGGAAAAGGCCCTGGCTTCATAATTCACATTCAATACATTCTGATGTAGGTGCCAGTAACTGTTATGAGTCACTCAGTACATGAGCCAGATTGGACAGATAGGAATTTAAAGAGCCTTTATTGCTGAGCTCAGGGCTGTCAGTCAGTTTTCAAGAAGACTGAGAGGTGCCTAGCCCAGGGAGCAAGGGTATTTTAAAACGAAAGACCACATTCTGTTCAGTAAAACAGATTCATCACCTGACACAGAACGGCACCTTCAGGGTCACTCCACACATTTTTCTGGGATTATTGTTCATTTCTCATTTATAATACATCTGTACACATGAAGTTTTGCACAAAGGTGCCACAAGGAGTTAAGCACATCCAGCTGCTCCTACAAGATATCTGTTAAGCTGACTCTGCTTACAGGAAATGGTTAGGGAGGAAACCTATCCTAGTAAAACAGCAAGAAACAGACTTTAGTTACTAAACAACTTTGAATAGAGGATGAGTTCACAGTTTTTACCCAACAGAAAGCACAAGGTTTACAACTATAGTACAAAATTTAGTTAACCAATTGTAGGAAGTTAATTGATACTGAGCATTGGAAGCAGTACTAGTTAGCAAATTAAAGAGCGAGCCCAGCTGGACATGGAAAAATGAATGTGCACAACCTTGAAGCAAGCTGTTTGCTCAAATTTAAGATTTGTTAAATTCTCCATCTTATGATACAATTATCAAAGGTGTTTTACTGTGAAGGTTAATATTTGCAAGTCTTTCAGGTAGATATACAGTTACAAATGCTTAATTCCCAACAGTAGGAGACATTAAATCCCTTCACTCAATATTACAGCACTTTATGAAAAATACAGTCTTAAATCAGTACTGTGGGGAATTCTAGGCACACAAATGTACTCAATACGAATAATTACACAAAGGAGTTTTTCCTCAAGACAACCCAAGTTAGCAGTGCTAACTAACAATAAGTTAGTTGAGGTGAATCAAAATGCAAGCTAGATGAACACCCGCATTGAAAAACCTGAGAAATCACTTATAAAACAGCTCACTTGTAGATTTGTGAAGGGAGTGAACACCATTTAACTTCCACTTTTAGCACAAAATCTAAACACAGAAAGATTCCTTGGATAGCCACTAGTTGAACGGAACCAGTATATAAATAAATGCCTGTATGCATGTAAAACCAAAATTTCCATTTCATAAAGACTGGGTGTTGAGGAATTAAGAAAACCAAAAGGAGCCCATTGTAAGAGTCAGGTCCTTCATAGAGTTAATGAAAAGATTAGGAAACTTGGAGATGTCCTTCAAAATCAGGGGCAATACCTGTTCTTAGATATGTCTTTCCACTTTGAAGAAATAGCACAGAAACCAATGAAAGTAGTTCTAGCCAGTGAAGAATTACAGGTTAAAATAAGAGGCTACAACCAAGACATTTATTTTTAATAATTTTTTTGTGAGCACTTTAGATTTGGCATGTGTATTTTTTAGTTATTTTCAAAATGATACATTGTTTCCTTGTCAGTGTATTTAACTACACAGACACTACAATCGATTTATAAAATTTTTGAGTACTTGAAGCAGTTCTGCAGTTTGCATTAAGACATTTAATTGAATAATGTTGCTAATATAAGTATTAAAACACTCCCGATAATCCTTCCTTCCTACAATTGGAAGAGAGTCTATTTTACCAAGATGTTTTTAGGGTAAGCTTTATTTCTTTTTACAGAAAATAAACATTCATTATGAGAAACCAGGAAATACAAAACAAAACAAAAAACAGGATAATGCAGGGGAATAGTGAATCACTCCCCTTGAATTATTGCTTACTTAATCATAGCTACAATTGTCAGCCTTAATCAAGTTGTGATTTGCCTATTGTTAGTATAAACCTTCAAATATCTATGCTATTTTTCCTTAATGTTAGCCCCACAGCTCTAGCACTGTGGGAAACCATTCATTGCGTATATAACCATAACCTCAGAGAAAGAAGTTACCACTGTAGTCAGTCATCTACCAAAGTTTAGCAGAGTTGGTGGATATGTACTCCAACATCAGGCTTCTGTAATATTCTAGACACTTATCAGGAGGCCATGTGAAATGGGGGACATGTTGCTCACAGCAGCAATCTTGGCTTTTCTTTCTCACTCTTGCATTGCTCCAGCTCCTTCTTCACCTCCTAAATAAGTTACCTTATTGCAACTTACTTTTATGGAACACATTTCAACAGAACGCAAACTAAGACATATGAAGATGGAAAGTATTGCTATGGTTACCATACTTAAAAAGAGTCAACTCTAGCATTTTCGTAGGTATACTTCCAATTTTAATTCTTTTTTAAACTGCATAATATAGTTGGAAAACATTTTAACATTATCAAATTATGCACAATGAATGATGAAAATACCCGTCCCCATCTTCTAACCCCACATTTGACTACCATTTTCCTTAGGAAGTCCTATTAATGTTTTCATTTTGTTTTATTTTATTTCATGTTTCTGGTGCATAATAACTACTTTCACTGTGGGTATTTTGTACATATCTGTGACACATCTAAATTTTCTTCATGACTCTCTTTTTCTCCCCACTCCCTCCCTCAAATCATTCATGTTCCTTTTTTAAAAGATGCATTGCTTTTTTTCACTTTATCTTTTTTTTTATTTTGCCATTTCATTTATTTATTTTTTGGTTTCTCCAATAAGATAAGCCATATAATATTTAAGCATATGTATTTGATATATTTCTCTTAATGCCATGTTCTCATGTTCCATCAATTTTCCTAAAATCAAGTGAAATTTATCCTGTGTAGCAGGACTGTATGCCCATGTATATAAATACCATATTTTCTAATTCTACTCACTTATTCATGGAAAGATAAGCAGTTTCAAAGATTTCTCTATTATGATTTGTGCTGCCATGTACATGTATGTACACAACAACTGTAAAATGTTTTTAGCTTTTTAGGACAATAGTTCAAAAGAGAAGACCTAGGTTGAATAAAATTTCTCTTTTCAGTTTTTCTGAGGACTCTACTGCTGATCTCAATAGTGGCTGCACTGAATTACTCTCCCACCAGCGGTTCCTTTTTCACCACAGCCTCCCCAGGGCTTGTCATTATTGGTTTCTTGATGATGGTCATTCCCTTTAATGTGCTCAATAAGGAAAGCAACATTTTGGTATGTCCTAGACTGTTTTTGACAACATACATAAGTTATCAGGAAACTTATTTTGTTATTTTAGGAAAAATTATCCAACTGATCTTTTGCCTAAGCCTTTGAGTCATAATTTTACTAATTGAGAGTAAGTAAATCCCTAATGAGTAGTACACAATCTTGCATACTAGAAATGTGAAGTAAATAATCTATATTACTCATAGAGTAATTAAGTCCAGTGATCACTTTAGGCAGATAGGGATCGGTTATGCAGACAGAGACCATTCAATTAGCTTTTTCTCACTGCAGCAGTTGCAGAGGTCTCTGAACTTCAAATACTGCAAGGTTGGAGTCTCTGCCCCACGCATTTCTCTGTCTCTCCAGGGCTCACTAATATGAGCCCATGTCCCATGAACATACACTGCCCACAAGGAGAAGAAGCCTGACCAAACAGTTACCTAATACCAAAGAAAATACTAGAAATCAAAGTGATTTCAATGAGTGACTACTGTAATGGAGACACCCCACAACCCCCATCAGCAGCACATTGCAGCACTGTGAGTCATCGCCATTGCTAGGCAGTAACTTCTACATTGCATATCTGTCTTTTGTCACTAATTTCCATCACAGAGAACTTCAG
>PVKA01012096.1:22395-59048 GCA_004027165.1 Ctenomys sociabilis | reverse complement strand
TTTTTTTTTTTTTTTTTTTTTTTTTTTTTTTTTTTTTTTTTTTTTTTTTTGTCTTTTTGAGACAGGGTCTCACTATGCAGTTCAGGCTGGCCTTAAGCTCACTTTGTAGCTCAGGCTGGTCTCGAACTCACAACAATCCTCCTGCCTCAGCCTCCCGAGTGCTGGGATTACAGGCATGCGCCACCACGCCCGGCTTCCACTCATTTCTTTAATGTTTCCAAAACCCAAATTTTCGATTAACTGATTCTTTGTGTTTCTTTCTTAGTGTCAATTGCAATGATTTATGCTCTGACTTTATAATTTCCTCCCTTATACATGCTTTCAGCTTGACTTCTTCTTCTTCCTCTTCTTCCTCCTCTTCTTCCTCCTCTTCCTCTCCTCTTCCTCCTTCTTCTTCTCTGTGAAGTTTGAGATTCAACATCAAGTTGTTTATTTAAGCTCATTTTCTTTTCCTGATATGAGAATTTGCCACTACTAGTTTCCCTCTTGTGACTATTTTCTTAGCAACCAATAACTTATGATATATATCAGCAGTATCATCTAGATAGGTATTTTTACCCAGTGAAATACTACTCTGCTATAAGGAAGGACAAACTTGAGGCATTTATAGGTAAGTGGATGTACTCTGAAACCATAATTTTATGTAAAATATACTTGACGCACATTTTTAAATATCAGCTTGTTTCCTTGCTATGAAAAACTGAAATTGTTAATAAGGACCAAAATGTATAATATATTTTGAGAAATGAGAAGAAAATGTTCAAATAAGAAGGGAAATAATGGGTAGAAAAGGAGAAGAAAAAGAGGATAGAAGGAGAAAAACATACCTTTTCTAAATAGGAAAGAAGAAGCATTGAAGGGAGGGGAAGAACTGGGGAAAACATCAAGATATAGCTTCCTTTCAGTCTGAACCACCATTTTTCAGTAATTTTCCAAAATAACTAACACAAAAAGCAAGGGGAGGGAAACCTGGTATATGTTCTCCAAACCTTAGAGACATCTGCTGTAATAATGCCTGTGAGTATAATATCATGTATGCACCTTATACGACACCAAAACATTACAAAAACATTTTGCAATATATTGATTTGCTGAATCTGTCCTGTTAATTTGTCTTAAAACTGTCTCATTGCTATTTGTTCTTCAATAAAAAATAATAATAATAATAAAAAGAAAATATTTTAAATTTATTATAATAATAAAAAAGAAAACATAAAGTTGTTCTTTTTGGCCACGTACATGTGAATCTACAAAAAGGGTGATAATGCAGATTTCAAGGGTGGGTACTGTGCAAAAAAGATGCCTCACAAGTGTTACCATGGCAAAATGGTAAGAGTCTACAACGTTACCCAGCATGATGCTAGTATTATTGTAAACAAGGAAGTTAAGGGCAAGATACTTGCCAAAAGGATTAATGTGCATATTGAGCACATTAAGCACTCAAAAACTCATGATAGCATCCTGAAACATGTAAAGGAAAATAATCAGAAAAAGAAGGAATCCAAAGAGAAAGGTACCCGGGTTCAACTGAAAGGCCAACTGCCCCTCCCAGAGAAGTGCACTTTATGAGGACAAATGGGAAGGAACCTGAGTTGTTGGAACCTATTCCCTATGGCACAAACTGGGGGTGTTGCTCTGCCATTCAGTACCTATTGGGCAGCTTAAGTGTTCTAGGTCCTACATAAAAATAAAATAACCCTGTGTTGTAAGGATGGTTTTCTTAGTTGAACAGGTATGTGGTGCCTTCTTACCTCAGAAATATTTGCAGCAGATGTTCACTGCACCTAGTAATAATGCCTATTTTTTACTCTTCAGTGTTTTTCTTGATGAAAGATATTGCTGGTACAGGTGTATACCCAAATATTCAAATATTTATAAAATATTTATAAAATATCTATATTGGCTTGAAGATCCTGTGAATCACAGTGGGGAAAAGATATATCAAAATAAATGGAAGTCACTTTAGAAACAAATGTAAGTCCATTTCAGTCAAATACATTGTCAAAAGCAACAGAAAAAACAAGGTATATTATGTACAAGTAGAAATTGTCTTTGACATATATTCAATAAAATTAGCAAAAATAATTAAACATGAATTAAGAGATAAGAAAGAAGCCTATTTAGTTATTTTTAAAGTACATGAAGTTTGACCCGCAGGCCAAATATCTTCTCTTCAGAATTTTGTTTCAAACAGGAAGCATTTAGACGTGTGATCTCCAGTTCTAGTCATCATTAAATGGGGGCAAGAGTGTGAGGTTTGGGCATATGTGTTTTTTGAGAGTTGGCACTAGAATATCAGTTATTAATGAGTTTTTCACATAAAATGGGCATTCCATGGGACAAGGTAAAGCTCAAACTGATAAAAGAACCTATTTTCTAAATTGCAGAATATAATATTCCATTTCCGCCCACTACCATAAACATCCCTCTTCCCCCATTGGAAAGCAGTGAATTTATGTGCATATTAGGCTTGGCATTTATGGAGAACTGGTTCTCTGAATGGCTGTGATTTATAGTACCTTCTGTTTGCATCAATATGCTAACTATTCTGCAGACGCTGAACAACAAAAAGACTCACTTTAACTTTTTTGGGTGGGTTGGGTATTGTGGTTTCAGGATTCTTTCCTCCATTTAGACTTTGTGAACATTTCCAGGGATGACCTCAGTTCTGGGCATTTGAAGGACACTCATGTGTTCCAACACGAAACCCAGATGAGTGCAATTTGTAACACTCATGACAAATTTCCCAGCTTTAGGCTAGCCAACTAATTGGGGTTTGTCCAGGACTTTCCTAGGCCCTGAAAGCTCCACGTCTTGGGAACACCCCCACCGCTGAGAAGATGGGAGGGCTGCTCACCCTAAATAAAATAAAGGACCATTCTTGACTGGTAAATTACATTTTCTTTTACTTTCAAAGGTAGGAAAGGACAAGAATTGCTTTACAAATCTTGGATTTCTGTCATATTGTTGCAACAATGTGAGCTCACATTGATGGAGGAGTGCTTGGTGGATTACCCACAGTGGTTGACTTAACACAATATATTCTTATTGAAAGTAAACCCTGAGCACATTAGACAATACTATTTATTTTCCAAAAGCAGTAGAAAGATTGACAGTTGTGATCTCAACATGGTACATAACATTTACTTCTTTTATTCTCTCTCTTATAGTTACTTTTATTCAATTTCTAGTTCCTTGAGTTACCTTATCTCAAGAAATTCAGGGGAGGGGAATAAAAAAAAAAAAAAAAGAAATTCAGTTAACACTAAGCTCAGCCATGAATGCAGCTCTTGATCTATTCTACCATCAATTGTACAGAAACACACACACACACACAAATGTGCATATACATTTCTATATTTTGTAGCATATTTTGAAAATGAGCAGATCATAAGGAAGAAAAAGAGAAGTGGTAGTTATTCCTCCACAGAAACTTAGTATCACTGAATGACTATTTCAGTTCACAATGTGACAAAACCAACTGAGAATTTCCAGATTCAGAAGAGGTAAAAATGCCAACATTATTCAGATGTAATGCAAAGCAAAATTCCAGTCTAAAATGGATAGGGGGCCAATAGCTCAGTAGACTAAAGTTCCTGCTTAGGCAGAGCACAGAAGCTGGGCTTCAGTCCCTGGCATGCCGTGCCATGCCAGCCCTGCCTCTGGGGTGCTCTGAGATGGCAATGGAGACTGGGCTTGGTGGTGCACACCTGTAATCCCAGCACTTGAGAGGCTGAAAACAGGAGAATCACTAGAAGTCCGATCTATATAGTGAGACCCTACAGACCCTGTGGACCGTGTCCTAAATACAGAAAAATAAAAATAAATCAATAAATAGATTCAAATGAAGAAAAGGCAGATTTTGTTTTGCATATACTGGAAAATTCTAATTTTATATAGTTTTAAACATGAATATCCCACTTTTATATAGCCACAAATGGAAATACAATCCTATACTAAGCAGAATGCCCATGGTTCTTAAATTTTTATGTTAATAATAGATTACATCATTGGTAACATTTTTGGACTCAGTTAATAGTGGCACTGGAAGATTTCATGAATTAAAGCAGATCATTTTAGTGGAAAGCATCAAAATGGAGACAGAATTCAGTCTTGGGAGAGAAACTTGAATCTACTCTATATCAGTTTTTTTTTTTTTTTTTTTTTTTTTTTTTTTTTTTTTTTTTTTTTTTTTTTTTTTTTTTTGCAGAATCGGGGATTGAAATCAGGCCCTTGCACTTGCCAGGGAAGCACTTATTCTACTGAGCCATCTCCCTGGCCCCATACTCTATATCTGTGCAAGTTTTACAGATTAAGTAATAGGAGAATTACATTTGTAATGATTAGAAATCTGAGTAAAAGGAGCCAGTGAGATAGCTCTACAGACTAAAGTGCCTTCTTAGGCAAGCACAGGGATCTCAGTTCAATTTCTGGATCACATGTTGCACCAACCCCACCCCCAGGGCAAGCTGAGCAGGCCACAAAAATAAAATAATAAAGAAATCTGTTTAGAATTTGTCCACAAACTCAAGAAGGCCAATAGTTTTCAGTACTTTAGGTATGGGCCTTATAAAGATGACCTAAATATTGTACATACCAATGGCCTGATACATAATCTGTAGGATTTGAAATGCTTTGATACACAATAGAAGCATTAGAGGATTTGAGTGAGGTAGATGGAGATTCAAATTCTACCATAATTCACTAGCTGGACACACCTGGGAAAATGAATTAAATTCACCAGGCTTAACTCTTCTCTGCCAAAGAATGAGGGAGGGTGGTAATATCTGCCTGGTAGTACTGTGTAAATAATAATTGCAGATAACACTTCCTGGGTGCTTAGTGTATACTAGGTGAGGCACTGGGCTAAGTGCACTGCATGATTTTGGTCATTCATTACAATCACCTGGTATTCCATTCATCAAGAAGAAAATTCAAGCTTATTCATCTAACATAGAACACAGAGAGGGAATCTGAACGCAGGGGAAGCCAGCGGCATCTTAACATATATCCATACAAAGTATTGAAATGAGTATGGATGTGTTTAATCATTCTGGATACTCTAAATTTATCACTTGGCTTAGAGCATTCTGCTGTGTAGTATCAAGTCTGCCATAACCTATGATATCTATTGCCATGTTTAACTCAGTGCTGTTCCAGTTTGCAAGAATCTACCACTGAAATAGTAAATACTTCCCAAGACGTTTTGTGTTCACATTTACTACCTAAGCACTTTCCCTGGTCACAGAAAAGCCTAGAGGTATATGTTTTTATGCAGTTTCAACCACATACAAATTAAAATGTGAAGTAAAACAATTTCCAATATCTATCCTTAGGTTACCATTCCCTAAAAGGTTCTTTATTCTTTTTGCTCACTGTCATTTAAGAGTCCATTCTTTAACTGTAAACAAAAAACTTCCCAGAATAATTTTATTAGCTTTTAGAAATCATAAAAGAAATGGATCAAAAGATGAGAGACTTTTTAAACAGAATTTTATGAGTAGAACAGATTCGTAAATAATACAGAGAATCTATAAAAGACATAAAGGGAAACAATTTGGATCCTATCAATGACATAAATCGCATCATCATAAATAGTAACAATGGCAACTCACATTTGCATGCTCATTATGTGCGGACAGCAATGTACTGTCATGTAAGCATTAACTCATTTTATCCTCAAAGAAACCCTAGCAAATGAATACATCCCTACATTAAGGGTGGAACAAACCCTGCATCATAAGAAATAAAAAACATTTAATTATACAGCATCTCATTTCAAACATTATAGAGGAACTAAAAATTTCTGACTAACAACAACAAAAAAAAACCCTACCATGCTCAATACTGAGAGGCAAACGATAAACATGAAAGGTGAAGGGTTCATTTTATTAAGATAAAAAGAACTTTTACAAATTGATGCACAAAGGTTATACACAGGCACGTCACAGCAAAGATAGTGATAATTTAACAAATATGTATTAAAACCACAAAATAATAAAAAACATTTAGCAGCTTAGATGAAATGAAGGGATATAGGAGGCATTCCCACTCAGTAGGGTGCCAACTGTTGCTTCCCTTTTGTATTTCTTAATAGAATGATAAGAATGTGAAAAATTTTAGTCTGGTGTCCTGCAAAGAAGGGAACACTTGAACCACAGCAGCTTAAATAAGACCAGGTTTACTTTGCTCACGTAATGAGAAGATTAGAGGCAGGTGGCTGCTGGTTTGGTGGCTCCTTGTGCCCATGATCTGCTAAAGTGCTGTTCACTTTTCTCTCAGGCGAATCTTACTGCCACAGCACCAGAAGCCATACCTGCTTTCATCAGTACTGAGCAATGAAGGAAACAGTGCTGGAAAACCTGTCCCTTTATTAGGTTAACGAATGCTTACATAGACAGGTGCTGGCAGACTTCGATTTAAACACTACTGTCCAGAACTGTGAAATATTGGTCACATACATATGCAAAGGAGACTGGGAATGTGTTAGCTTAATGGCAAGAGGCAAGGTAGGAGGTGTGTGTATGGCAGGGTTGAGGGATATGTCTGATACAAATGGTGTGCATCCTCCTGACTAGAACAAGTTATTTGCTAAGATCAAGAATAAATGCAGCTCTAACATTGCTGGATCATGAAAAGGCTCAACCACCTTGAGGACGAAATTAAAGAAGCGAATAAATATATGAAAAAATGCTCCATATCGCTAGCCATTCATGGCATGCAAATAAAAACAACACTGAGATATCATCTCACTCCAGAAAGAATGGCTATCATAAGGAAATCAACCAACAACAAATGTTGGAGAGGTTGTGGGGAAAAGGAAACACTTCTCCACTGCTGGTGGGAATGTAGACTGGTACAACCATTGTGGAGGTCAGTGTGGAGACTCCTCAAAAGTG
Source organism: Ctenomys sociabilis (assembly GCA_004027165.1). Classification (NCBI taxonomy): domain Eukaryota; kingdom Metazoa; phylum Chordata; class Mammalia; order Rodentia; family Ctenomyidae; genus Ctenomys; species Ctenomys sociabilis. The sequence goes on along the minus strand of PVKA01012096.1, from coordinate 52,149 downwards.
TAGGACTAGAAATCCCATTCAAGCCAGCTATCCCCCTATTGGGAATTTTCCCAAAGGATCTGCATACATTGTATCATAGAGATATATGTGTACCTTTGTTTATAGCAGCACAATGTGTTATACCAAAATCTTGGAAACAACCAAGATGTCCATCACATGAGGAATGGTTGAAAAAGATGTGGTATTTCTATATAATGGAGTATTACTCAGCTATTAAGAATGATAAGTTTGAAGCATTTATACTGAAGTGGATGCCACTTGAACATATACTCATAAGTGAAATAAACCAGACGCACATGTGTAAATATCGTATAGTGTCCCTAGTATAACAAGCGAAAAGCTGAAAAAACATTTAGCAGTTTCTTACAGAGTGGTAAAACCCTCTAGAAATTCCATTCTTAGATAGATAGATAGATAGATAGATAGATAGATAGATAGATAGATAGATATGATATGATATGTTACAATATGATATTTTTCAAACATATTCAAAGCAGCAATATTCATAAAAATCCTCTAGTAGACACAATTTAAATATCTATGAAATATGAGTGGATAAATGACTGTGGTATATCCATACACTAAAATGCTATGCAACATTTTTTAGTGCTAGGGTGGTACCAGGAATCAAACTCAGGACCTTGAACTTGCCAGGCAAGCCCTCATTCCACAGAGCTATCTCCCTTGTCCCCGTTTTCTTCTTTTTTTTTTTTTACAACATAAAAATTTGAGGACCAATGATAACAAAAAATTGGATAAATTTCAAAAAATATCTTGATGGAAAAAACAGGGTTTTTAGGGGTCAGTGATACAGTAAATGCACACAAAAAACTGGTTACAATAGAAACTTCTACACATATCCAGCCTGGTACTAGACCTTCTTTTGTTTTCTACTCCGTGTCCTCTAACCCACAGAACAAATGTGGACAACTTACAATTCCTTGTGTCGCTTCTCTAGACAATCTAAGGAACTCCATTTTTAAAAAGTCACTTCCAGAAGACGTTTCTTTTCTGTCATTTTTTTAAATAAATGGATGTTTACAGACGTGTAGTTTTGCTAATTACTTTGTCACGTGTTGGCCACCGCTTTACAACTATACTGTCTACATGCAGGAAGTTCTCTTTTAAAAGTTTGGGAGAAATGTTGAGAGCAGCTTTTTCATATTTCATACACAGGCTTTCGAGGATGGCCAGTAAATCTTCCCATGGGGTGGTGGGCATTTCCAATTAGGCCAGCATGGAATGTTACTTTATGTCTTTCTCTGGCAACAGCCCAAGGCCCGCCAGCCCTTACACCCATCCTCCGCTTGGGCTCTCTCACCCTCCAGGGCCGATTTGGGTTTTATTCATCTTGGTGGCCAGGAAGTGCAGTCCCTTCCAACTGGGACACAGCGGTCACCCCAGAGCCCAGATCTGTGCTGTTCTGTGGCCCTAAGTGGTCAAGCTTTCAGACCTGCCTTCTTGATGAAAGGTCTTCTGCAGCCGTCTGGAGGTCGCGGTTCTTCTCACCACGCCAGTCTGCAGCCACTGTAAGGGGCCACATCCTGGATGGCTGGACGGTGTTTTGCCTAGGCTGGCAGGGTTAGGGCAGAGACCTTATAGCCCAAGACCTTGTGGCTCCAAGGTCTCCACCTCCGTTAAGTCATCAAGATGGAGTGGAGGGTCAGTTCCCATTGCTTAAAAGCCTGGGTGCAGTCAGTGGGCAGTCGTGGAGAGAGATCCAAAAGCCTACAGGGCAAAGGCATGGCCCACTCTCGGGCCATCCAGGTCACCCACTGTGGGTTCAGAGGACTCTGGAGAAGCAAACGACATCCAACTTCTTTTCTGCACTCTCTCTCGAGAGACTGTTTGGTCATAGCTAATGAAAAGTTCAGAAGAAAAGAAATGAGATCTATGAATCCCTTATGTCTCTTATCTCCCTTTTCAAATAAGCATGAGGATACTGATGATTATGAGGTATGTGGTAAAACTTGTACAAGTGGCTAAGCAAAAGGTCTGTAAGTGTGCTGTGCTTGAAATCATGTGATGAAGCAAATAGAACAGCTCAGGTTATGTCTGATTTCTAATTAACCCTAGATAGGTGTGTTGGTACATGCCCATAGACAGTTTTGGGAGGTCAAGGTAGGATGGTCAATTCATCCCACAAGTTTAAGACCAACCTGAACAGCACAGCAAGGCACTGCTTCAAAACTGATTTAAAAATTCTCAAAAAATCAACCCAAAAATCTTAGTCATGTAAAAATTGAGATTTAATTTTTTGTCATGCTTTATGAACAGCAGATGTCCATGAAATTTCCAAGTCTATTGCCAAGTCCAAGTTTCTTGCCCCTTGGATCCAAGCTAATAGAGATACCAACATATAGAAGATCACCAGTCTAGAAACGAGTTACTTGTTTCTTTTCTTAGCCATCACTAGTCACATGTCTCTCCAATAGTAGCAGAGTTGCCTAGTTGAATTTCCTCCCATGCTTATGGGAAGAAGAGGTACAGATATGGGTACATAGAAGTATAACATCAGAATTCAAGCAAAATCATGCAGGAAGAATGGTGAGCTGGGATCCAGTGTGATGACAGCAAGAACCTCCTGAAAATATTATGTCTTGGGCTAAGAGATAAATATGTATTATTGAATTTTGCAATACTTGCGTTAATGAAAGATTTATAGGTAAACCTATAGCTTCATTTCTTTTCTCATACTCCATCAGTGAAGTACATCCAGGAAAAGAATTGCTTGTAAAGGAAGATGCATGTGAGATGGAACACCGGAGGTGTCAAGGAAGGAGTGTATGACAGAAATGAAGATGACAAAAAAGGCTTTAATTATATTATTGGTCATTAGGGGAACCAGGGAGGACTTCGGTCAAGGTCAGAAAAATGTACCTTGACCCAATGGGGATCTGTACTTCTAGTTCAAAATGATGGCATTTCCAAGATGACAAATTTAAAATAATGACAAAATTGAAGTTCAATATAATTATAGTCATTGACTGTAACAGCATGAATAAATGACTAATCTAATGAATTTGCAAAATATTATTTCTTCTTTTTATTCTTAAAGAATTTTTCCATTTTTTAAAGAATACAAAATAGTAATAAAAGATCAGCATTAGATATGATAAAAAATTCATTAAAAAAGTAATAGGAATTCAAGAATGGTTGTTGTATTGCATAATGCTATCTTCAAATCACTTTAGGTTCCAAGATATAAGTGTGAAAATTATTTTAAAAATATAAAACAAATTAACAACAAAAAAGTTATAATAAAAGACTAAAAAGACAAAAGAGTAAGAAGAATAAAAGCAAAACATTTAAATATTAACCACTCCTTTCAAAAGAGCAGCAGAACTTGACAGTATATTATGCAAATCATCCTGTATATATACATAAATATATATTTTTTCCCTTTTTTCTTTTTGTCCTTTTCCTCATCTTTTTCTTTTCCACTGAACAAAAGATATCCTTTTCACAGGATCTATGTCCCTTTCTTATTTTATTTACTCTTTCCCATTCTCACCCTACCAGGACAATACAATGTTTGCACATGTGAGTCTGATTTATTTCACTTCCCAGGACAGTCTCTAGTTGCATTCATTTATTGAATCCATTTATCTATAAAAGCCCCAAACTTGTCTTTGCTCAGCAATATTCCATTGTGCAAAAAATATCACATCTTTTCCTATCAATTGCCCAGATGATGGGCATTTGAGTTGTTTCCAAGATTTGTCTATGACAAATTTCACTGCTATAAACGTAGGTGCACATATAATTCTGTGCTGTGATGATTTCCATTCATTTGGAAAACTACCTAGAAGGGGAAAAGCTGGGGTGAATAGGGACTCCACACCTACCTTCTTGAGGAATCTCTAAACTGATTTCCATGACTATTGTACCAGCCTGCACTCCTACTAACAGTGAAGAAAGGATCCTTTTTCCCCACAGCCTCTCCAGCATGTTGTTGGTTGAATTCTTGATGATAGTCATATTTTCTGGGATGAGATGGACTCTCAGCATTGTTTTAAATGTCATCTATTGAATGACCAATGATGCAGAACATTTTCTCCTGTATTTATTTGCCATTTGTATGTCTTCACCTGTGAAATATACATTCATCTCAGATGCCCATTTTTGCACTGAGTCTTTGAAGTTTGGAGGCCTGATTGTTTAAATTTTTATATGTTCTAAGGAGTCCTTTGTGGGAAGAACAGTCTGCTATAATTTTTTCCCAATTTGTGGGTTTTTCTTTTACTCTGTTGGTCGTTCCTTTTAACATATAGAAATTTTAAAAAAATATGAGATTCAAGTTATTGATTATTTGAAGTACAGTTAGAATTTTCTTCATAAACTCTCTCTGTACCCCTATGTCCTTAAGATTCCTACTTATGGGGCTGGGGAGATTCCTCAGTGGAATGAGTGCTTCCCTGACAAGTGCAAGGGCCTGAGTTCAATCCCTGGTTCTGCCAAAAAAAAATAGTTCTACCTACTTTCTCTTCCAGAAGATTCAGTATTCCAGCTTTTTATTCCTTTTAATGAGAATATAGATGAAATAGCAATGAAACAGTTTCAAAACAAGTTAGCAGTGCAGTTACACTAAATAATAAACTGTATATTGTTGGATTTCTAGTAGTTATTCAGAGGACAAGATGCAGACCTGATATTCTGTCTAAACAATATTAGTACAAACCTTTCTTCTCAATAAACAAAGAGAAATTAGCTGTATATCAATCCTTAATATGTTGTGTATACATATTTTTCTTTCCTTTTTTTCCACAACAAAATGGTCCTTTATCTATACTCTTGCAAAGACAGTAGAGCCAGGGAGATAGCGCAGTAGAATAAGTGCTTGCTTGGCAAGCCCAAGGGCCTGAGTTCAATCCCCAGTTCCATATATATATATATATATCAGGTGACACAAGGTTGCCTAGCAACTAATAGCTGACCTTAACCAGATAGGATGTTTATCTCAAGACTGAGGTAGCTTGTTTGCTTTAACAACTGAGGACTAGTCCTGCCTACACACATTCTGTCAGTTTGCTAGTTTCCTTGGCTCCCAACATATCCCCCTTTTTTGTTTTGATGTTTCAGGAATAGATGCTCCATTACAGCTAGTGATGCTGTATTTGGAGAAATCTTTAAAGGACCTTTTTCTTTTCTTCCTTTCTTTCTTTCTTTCTTTTTCTTTCTTTCTTTCTTTCTTTCTTTCTTTTTTTTTTTTTTTTGTATCTTAGGGAAGGGTCTACAATGTGCTCAGGGTCTCACTACTAGGTGGTCACACTCATTCACCTGTTTACAGCCTCCCAAGAGCTGGGATTACAGGCATGCACCATCACACTAAGTCTCAATTGCTGTCTCAGGATGCACCCGCCCCCTGGGAGGAGGGCTGGCACCGCAGGCCAGGGGATCAAACACCCAGCCCCTGTGCCTGCTTACAGGCTCTTTAATCTGCTGAGCTATTTGGCCTGCCCTATCAAATAAGTCAATCAAATCCCCTCAGGATTTACTCTGGAACCGTGTAAAGCACCTTGTGGATCTTTCATCAGTGTCAGCCATCTGGATGAGTAATAGTCGTCGCTTGACCAATTCACTCTCTGTGAAAGCCTGAGAGAATTTTTTTTCTCTCTAGGTGATTCTCAATTAGGCACACAAACATCACTGATCACTTTCCTCTATGGCCCCATAATCTCCTTCATCAGAAAATTTGGGAAACCACTTAATTACAGGATGCCACAGCAGAGGTTCCCTTATGTGCTGACTCCTCATTGACCATGAAGGGCTAGAACCAAAACATTAGCTACTATGTTTTTTTTTTTTTTTCCCCCCTGGGGAGGGTGACTTTTCACGTTTCATTATTTTGTTTGAGACAAAGTCTCTTCATGTAGGTCAGTCTGGCCTTGTTCTCACTATGAGCCCAGGTTTACCTTGAACTCATAGCAATCCTCCTGCCTCAGCTGTGCAAGTGCTGAGATTACAGGTACGTGTCACCACACATGGCTATTTTAATCTTAAATTTTTTTTTCTTTTGGTACTAGGAATCAAACTCAGGTCCTTATGCTTGCCAGGCAGGCACTTAGGCCACTGAGCTGCATTCCCAGCCCTTTTAATCTTCATTTTTAAAATGTAAGATTACAGTTACCTGCTCTGAGACAGCACTTGGCCCTCGCTGAAGGACGCTGAGCAGGAGCCTTCTCACAGAGCTGGATCAAGACTGCTTGAGACCCCACAGCCCACTCCCCATAACAAGACAGGCTGTGATGGGTGGAGGAGCACAGCATGCCTCTGGAGCAGGATTTGGGTCATGAACGACCATCATGGAACTTCTGGAAAAACATAGGCAGAATCATGATTCAAATGTCCTGGCTTCATGATGTCTGGGGGCCACACCCACCCACCCCAGCAAGTTCAGGGCTCTGTGTCAGTGGGGAGGCAGCCTTGCAGGATGTCCCAAAAAAGCATCACAAGGTCTAGCAGGCTACTCTGAAAGGTCTGAAGGAAGTCATGGGCTGCTCCAGAGTAGTTGGACTGGATGACATTCACATCACCTGTGCCACTGAGCACCTTCACTTTCCATGTCTTCCCCAGCTGCACAGCCGTGCTCTCCAGCACATGCTCCACATCATCACCAGCACTGCTCAGGTCGTAGTACTGTACATACCGGAACATCTGGTGCTGGTTGAGGATGAAGAGGAAATAGTCGGCCACTGTCTCCTCCCCAACTAGGTGATCCAACACAAACAGGGCCAGCTTGATTCCTGTCTGCACACTTTCAACCTGAGAAGCCAACACCCCATGGGTGTCCAACAGGAACATCAATGGCCACTGAGACACCTGAATTCTGGATGTGACAGCTCTGGTGATCCCAGGTGCACCACCCACTCTGGCAGCTTTTCCTATCTTCAGGTACTGTCTCCTCAGGGAGTTGATGAGGGAGTACTTGCCCACACTGGGGATTCCAATCACCAAGATGCAGTACTCCATATTCTCTTCTTGGTGATAGCAATAGCTGCTCCCAACTAGTTCAGTGATCTTCAGGATGATCTTCTTGATGCTTTCATCCTTCACACAGTTGGGAAAAATGATATTTTTGGGCTTCTCCTGCTAAGAGCTGCACAGTTTTCTGCTCCTCTGTGAGATCTACCAAGTCCATCTTGTTGAGGACAAGCAAGTGAGGCTTCAGCCCAAGGGTTTCCTGAAACAGAGGATTTCGACCTGAAAGTGGGATCCGGGAGTCATGGACCTCAATGATACAATCCACCAACTTCAGACTACACTGTATCTTCTTCAGTTCCTTAGCCATGTGGCCTGAGAACCACCGCGCCATGTCACGGCCCTGTAAGGAAAAACACTGGCGCCAGGCAGCCACAAAAGCACACATGGCACCCAGAAACAACCGCATGGTACGGTGACCCAGAAGCACTCCGCAGCACAGGTTCTTCCGAATGCGACCAGTCTGGGTGGGCTTACCACTCTGCCTTGGCTAGCATCTTAGCCCATCTATCTGTCCAATTTTTAGTCTGCAAACTACTTGTTAAATATCCGAAAGAGAAGCTTAATGATATTACCTATATCAGAGACAGTTAAGCTTAGCAACACTATCTGTCTGAATATCACATACCTTAGACATAAAATGGAACTGCTATTTTCCAACAACCATGTAAATTCTAAAATTTAAATCTTTATAGAATGTTGAAAAACAAGTACATATTTTGTAAAGAAGTTTAGAAATCAAACCATATACAGCATAGTAGCAGTACAATCTTTTGACATTTTGTTTTCCTTGTCTGTCTCTCATTTACATTTATTACCATTTTTACAGACATTTACTTAAAGAGAGCATAGCAATAACTGATATGACATTAGAAGCAGTACACATTTAGAAAGCCAAAATGGCAGGTATTTTAAGCATGCTGTTAGTATTACACATTGCTCTCTGCAATGTAGTTGCTTAGTTCACAGATATCATATACAATTAGTCAGGGTGAGAATTCTACCCATTAACTGCTATATTCAAAGACCTGATGGAAACATTTAGGACCATTGCCTTAACAATTTTGTTTATATAATGTATGGTATTTCCTCTACCATATTTCCTAACTTTTCTCCTTTCTCTCTCTTTGTTGTTTAATCCTTAAATTCTTTCTTTCCTTTTAAGTGTTATACCTTTTAATTTGTACTTCTTTTTTTGGGTTCTTACACTACGGAGACAATATGATAATTACACATGTGTGTCTGGTTTATTTCACTTATGAGTATAACAAGTTGCATCCACTTTCTTACAAAGGCTTTGAGTTCATTTTTCTTTATAGTTGGGTAATACCCCATTATATAAAAACACCACATCATTCTCAAACACTCCTTAGGTAATGGGCATTTTGGTTGTTTCCAAGCTTTGGGTATCACCAATTGTGATGCTATAAACATAGGTATACATGTATCACTATGATATGGTATTTTCAATTCCTTTGGGAAAATTCCCAGAAGGGAGATAGCTGGATCGAATGGGATTTCCAGTGTATTTTTTGAGGAGTCGCTACACTGATTTCCATAATGGTTACATGAGTCTACATTACCACCAGCAGTGGGGAAAGGTTCCTTTTCCCCTTAGCCTCCCTAACATTAGTTATTGGTTGATTTCTTCCCCTTTCTTTTTTTGGAACCAGGGATGGAACTCAAGCCTTTGTGCTTACCAGGGAAGCACTTATTCCACTGAGCCATCCCCCAAGGCCCAATTGATTTCTTTATGATAGACACTCTTTCTGGGGTGAGATTGTATTTTAATTTGCATTTTGTGAATGACTAGTAATATGGAGCATTTTGTGAAGTATTTATTTGCTTCTTCTATTTCTTCCTCTGAAAAGTGTGTACTCATCTCAGATGCACACTTTTGGATAGCTTTTTAAATTTTGAGACCCAAATGGTTTTTAGTTCTTTATGAATTCTAGATAGAAGACCTTTGTCTGAGTGTTCATTGGTTAAGATTTTTTCCAAATTTATGTGTTGTCTTCTACTCTGTTGATAATTACTTTTGATGTCCAGGAACTTTTCAAAAAGAGGAAGTCCCAGGGTTAGAGAGATAGCTCAGTAGAATAAGCACTTGCCTGGCAAGTGCAAGGGCCTCAGTTCAATCCCCAGTCCCAAAAGAAAAGAAGGTCCCAGGTGTTGATTCTTTCAAGTATTCCCCGTTCAGTTTTATTTTCTTCATGAACTCTTTATCTCCTGTATGTCTTCAAGACTTCCACCTACTTTGTCTTCCAAGAGATTTAGTGTTTCTGTTTTAATGCTTAGATCTTTAATCTATTTTGGCTTTAGTTTAGTACACGGTGATGGACCTGGGCAGAGTTTCAGTTTTTGGCATGTAGAGAGCCAGTTTTTTCAGCGCCCATTTGTTAAAGAGGTTATCTTTTTCAGTAAATATGTTGAGTCCTTTTGTTTAATATAAGATGGCTGAGTGTGTTTGTAGTTATATCTTCATCTTCTAATCTGTTCCACTGAATCACAAGTATATATTTTGCCAATAACATGCTGATTTTAATAAAGCAGTTTTGTAATATAATTTCAAGTCTGTGATTGTAGTGCCACTTTCTTTACGTTTGTTGGCCACTCATATTCTAGGTCTTTTCTGGTTCCAAATAAATTTTAGGAATGATTTCTTTAGGTCTGTGGTATTTTGGTCATTTTTTGATAGAGATTGCATTAAATCTTTGTAACAATTTTGGGAGTATGATCACCTTCACAATGTTGGTTCTTCCTATCCAAGAGCAAGGAATATATTTGCTATTTCTGAAATCCTCTGTCTCTTTCTTCTGAGTATTATAATTTTCATTGAATAGATCTTTTAATTGTTTAGTTAGATTAATTCCTAAGTATGTCATTTTTGAGGAACTATTATAAAGAGAATTGTTTCTCTAATTTCTCTCTCAGTGTGTTTGTTATATGTGTAAAGGAATGTTACTGAATTTTGGGTATTGACTTTGTATTCTGTCATGCTGCTAAATTTGTATATTAATTCTGGGAGCTTCTCATTGGAGGTTTTGAGGTCTTCCAATACAGTATCATGTCATCTGCAAATAATGATAGCTTAACATCTTCTTTCCCTATTCTTATTCCTTTTACTTCTCTCTCTTGTCTAATAGCTCTAGCTAATGATCCCAGAACTATATTGACTAGGAGCGGTGATAGAGGACATCCTTGTCTTGTACCTGATTTGAGATTAAGATTGCAGTTTTTCACCATTTAGAATTGTATTAACAGTCGGATTGTCAAAGACAGCTTTTATCAGATTGAGGTACAATTACAACTTTCTGTAGACATTTGATCATAAATAAGTGTTGTATTGTGATAGCCCTTTTCTGCGTCAATTGAGATAACATTTCTTTGAATTTGATGCTATTGATATAGGGTATTACATTTATAGATTTATGTATATTGAACCATCATTGTATCCTGAGGATGAATTCTACCTTATCATGGGGTATAATCTTTTAAAGATTTGTTGTATTCTATTTGATTGAATATTTTTGAAGATTTTTGCATCTATATTCAAGAGGGAGATTGGCCTGTAGTTGTGTTTTTTAGCTGTATCTTTCTGTGGTTTTGATATTAGTATAATACTTATCTCTAGGAATGAATTTGGGAGTATTATTTCCTTTTCAATTTCATTGAAAAGTTTAGAAATATTAGGAGTATATCTTCTGTAAAATTCTTGTAGAATTCAGCTGTGAAGCCATCAGGACCCGGGCTTTTTTGTCATTAGATTTTTTTTTATTACATTCTAAATTTCATTGGCTGTTTATTGGGTTATTGAAAGTTCTTATATCTTCTTGATTATGTTTTAGCAATTTGTACCTTTCTAGGAATCTGTCCATGTATTCTCTGTCTTTGATTCTGTGAGAATAAAGATTTTTAAAGAAAGTATTGATGATCTTCTGAATTTCCACAGGGTCTGCAGTAATTTTGCCCATTTCATGCCTTATTGCTTGATTTTGAGTTTTTCTTTCCTCTTTTTGATGAAGTTAGCTAAGAGCTTACCAATTTTATTTAATCTTTCAGGGAACCAGCTATTTGATTTGTTAATTCTTTGTATAGTTTTCTTCATCTTGATTGCATTAATTTCTGTTCTAATCTTTATAATTTCCTTCCTTCTTTGGGATTTGTGTTTGGTTGGCTCTTCATTTTCTAGAAGTTTGATGTGCAGCATTAGGGTATTTATTTATTCTTGTTCTGGGTTCCTAATGTATGAGTTCACAGCTATAAATTTCTATCTAAGAACTGCTTTCATTGCAGCCCAAAAATTATGATAAGTTGTCCTTGAATTTTCATTGAATTATAGATACTATTCAATTTTTGTTTAATTTCATCTGTAACATGTTAGTTGCTAAGGAGGGTGTTGCTTATTTTGCATATATTTATGGTCTTTTGTGATATCTTTCGTCATTAATTTCCAGTTTCATTTCACTCTGTTCAGATAGTATGCATGGCATAATTTGTTTCCTTGCATATACATAAGCATTACCTAGTATGGGGTCTATTTTATAAAAATCTCCCATGTACAGCTGAAAAGAACGTGTATTCAGATGTGGTTGGATGGAATACTCTATATAGGTCCACTATGTTAATTTGTTCAAGGACTGGTTCAGTTTTACTTCTTATTTGGAAATTTTTGGTCTGCTTGGGAGTAAGGTGGTATTAAGGTCTTCTGTTAAGGTTTTGTTATTGGATATTAGATTTTTTTATGTCAATTAAAATTTGTCTTATATATTTTGGTGGTCCTGTGTTTGGTGCATAGATATTTATGAGTGTTACCACTTCCTCTTGAATTTTTCCCCTAACAAGTATATAGTGGCCTTCTTTATTTCATTTGATCATTCTTGGATTGGAATTGAGACTGTCTAAGAACAGGATTTCAACTCCTGCTTTTTTCTGAGGTACTGAGGCATGTAGTATTGTTTTCCACCCTTTAAGTTTCAGCATGTGAATTTCTTTAAGAGTTCAGTGAGTTTCTTGTATACAGCATATTGTTGGATTTTGCTTCCTAATCCACTGTGCCAGTCTACTTCTTTTAATTGGTGAATTTGAGTCTATTTACATTGTTGGTTATAATTGAGATGTACTGACTTATGACTGATATGTTATTTACCTGCTGTTGTGTAACCTTTTTCTCTCTTAATTGTTTGCCCTGTTTGGTGGATTCTTTTGGTTCTCCTTTGCGGAGTTGTGGTCATTTTGGTCCCTGTCTAGAACATCTTTTAATATTCTGTGTAGAGTTGGCTTTGCCATCATGAAATTCTTTAGTTCTTTGTTATGGAAGTATTTCACTTCTCCATTGAGCTTGAGTGTTTTGCAAGGTATATCAGTCTGGGCTGGAATTTGTTTTCTTGCAAGACTTATAGTAATTTTCTCCATGCTTGTCCTGTCTTGATGGTTTGTGAAGAGAAATCTGCCATTATTCTGATGTATACACCTTTAAATGTGATCTGTTTCTTTTCTCTAGCAACTTTTATTATACTGTTCTTATGCTGAATTTCTGCAATCCTGATTATTCTATGTCTGGGTGTGTTTTTAACTGGGTTGATGTCATTCAGAGTTCTATATGCTTCAGTTCTGAATCTCAGATTGTTTCCCCACATTTTGGTAGCTTTTGCTATTACTTCTGCCCATATTCTTTTTATACCATTTTTGTTGACTCCCTCTTTCTCATTGATGACTATCAGTCTTGTGCAGTTCATTTTTGCATTGTCCTGTAGATGTTGAATTATTTTTTCCTGCATCATATTTGTTTTTAAGAGATCTTTTCTTAATTTTTTACTAGCTGCAACAGTGTATTCAAGGTCTGAAACTCTGTCTTCACTTTCATTCAAACAATTTTGTCAGCTTGTGATTGAGGTTTTATTTTCCTACATATCATTTTGAATCTACTTCCCACATTCTATTTCTACATTGTTCCTTCAAGGATTCCATCATTTTTGCATTCTCTAATTTTTATCAGTGTCTTCTTTAGAAGCACTTAATAATTCTTTCGTTGTAGTTATCATTTCTTTTTTACTTCAGTGAATATTTCTGATCTGATTTCTTCTATACCTTTCTGCATTTATTTCTTTGCTTCAGACCCTATTAGTTCAGACATTTCAGCTGTGTGATTCCCACTTTCTTCTATGCTGGTGTCTTCTGCATTTGTTTTGGGTGGGTTCTGGCCCTGAGAATGCATTTTGCTCCTTTTCTTTGTCATTTTGTGTAGCACTGTCCTCTGAGCTTTGGTATTATTAGCTTAGCACTTACCGATATTCTTAAGAAAGATTATGTAGTTATAGCAGTTACACTTTTGTATGTAGAGAACTACATCTAGGAACACTAATAGTGGGTAATGACATTTAGCAGTTGACAATCTTTTGTACCTAACTGGTTTGTGTTTAAACCGTAAGAGCAAATATTATATCTGTGTAGCTAAGAACATATTAGATAGGAAATTTGTATTTAAATTAGTTCCTCTAAGTTCTCTCTGATCACCTTCCCTTGATATGCATAATGTTTTTCAGGAAGACTAGTTCAACCTGGTTACCTTTTGCTCCCCCTCTCTCAATGAAGAGAGAAAGAGAGAGGTTACTCTCAGAGATATGGGTCTAGCAAAGTGTCTCACCTTACTGGGTCTGGATCTACCAAGTCTGAACTTATCCAGGTGGGCTTGGCTTGGATCTGGCTTCAGTGCTCCACTTCTTCCTGCTGCAGCCTATGGAACTGAACCTACTGTGTCACTCTGGCAAGATATTCAGCTCCTGGATTAGCTGGGTGGGTCTGGTCCCTGGCCTGCCTGCAATGCGTTCTGCTGCAGTATTCCACACCAAACCTGCCTGATTTATAAAGTTCCCAGGTATGCTTGGATAGTCCCACATGCATGTCAGGCCTAGGAGCAGGCTGGAAAGGGATCCCGCAAGTGGGCTAAGTGTCATACACACACACACACACACACACACACACACACACACACACACACAGTCTATTAGGAAAACCAGTTCAACCTGGCTACCTGGATCTGGCTGGAAAGGGATCCAGTGACAAGGTCCTCTTTGACAACTTTTAATATTCTATTCTTTTGCTGAATATTTCAGATCTTGAATATTGTGTGTCTAGGTATAGATTTATTGTGATTAGAGGTGTGCAGAATTCTATGTGACTTGCCGATCTGTATGTCAGTTTCTTTTCTCATGTTTGAAAATTTTTCTGCTAGTACTTCTGCAAATAGTCTTTTTATGTCATTTGTGCTGTCTCCCATGGCTTCATTGACACTTATTATTCTTATATTATTTTTCTTTGCAGTATCTTGCAGGCTGCAGAATTGTTATTTCCCGGTTCCTTGTTAGTTTTAAAAGATCTTCTATTTAATGTTCATTAGCTGCAATACTATCTTTGAGGTCTGAAAATCTATCTTCAGTTTCATTCAAGTGATTTTGACAGTTTTTAATGGAATTCTTAATTTCCTGAGTATTTGTTCGAATCTGTTTCATGCATTCTCAGTCTTTCCAGTATTGTTCACTTAGTGTTTCCATCATTTTTCTATCTTCTACTTTTCTATCAAAGTCTTCTTTAATTGTGCTGAACAATTCTTTCAAAATTTTTGTTCTTTTTGTTTGGGTCTGAGAGATTATTTCTGCTCTTATTTCTTCTATTGCCTGGCAAAGTTGTTTTTTACTTTAGCTGCTATCCTTTCAAGGATTTCACTTGTGTGATTTCCAAGTTCTTGGTATGTCTTTTTCCACTGGATTTGTTCTGTGTGGGCTACAGTATTTACACTGCCTTTTGCAACTGTGTTTTAGCATATTTTAAGCTCCCAATAATCACCCAGACAGAGTCCAGCAGGTCTCCCAGGGTCTACCAAAGTTTTTAAATGGCTCCAGGATAGCTCCACCCCTGTGAGCACTGGTGTCCTGCAGGCCGCTCAGAGTCCTCCTCAGTTCTGAAAAGTTTGGACCTCTACCAACAGAAGATTCACACCTGTGTGCTGTGTACTAAGGAATGTCAGATCTTACTAGCATCTCATAGGCCACTCAGAGTGCCAAACTTCTTAAGTGACACCAGAAAAGCTCCTCAATTTTTTTTTTAATCTTTTTGAGACAGGGTCTCACTATGCAGCTCAGGCTGGCTGTAGCTCACTTTGTAGCTCAGGCTGGTCTCGAACTCGTAACAATCCTCCTGCCTCAACCTCCCGAGTGCTGGGATTACAGGCCTGCGCCACCACGCCCAGCTATCGATGTTGTTTTAATTTGCATTTCTCAGATGACCTGTGTGGTGGAACATTTTTCATGCATTTATTTGCTAGTTATATTTCTTCTTCTGAGAATTGTGTATTCTCAGATGTCTATTTTTGAATTGGGTCTTTGAATTTTTGGAAGCTGATGTTTTTCATTTCTTTAAATATATCCTAGATATAAGTCCTTTTTCTGAGTGAGTACTGGTTAAAATATTTTTCCAAGTTTGTTTGTTGTCCCTTTATAAAGGCTATTTTTAAACTTCTCAGTTATCTCTGACAATGAACTACAGTTCAAGTGAATAATAGGTTAACTAAGACACCTTAAAAGGAAAGTTAGAGAATGAAATGATCTCAGAGACACACTGAATAATTTCTGGGAATCTGAACAGCTACGTGAATTTGCAAGACTTTGTGCATCCCCAGGACTGGGCACATACACATAAAAGATCTGAAAGAAAATGAGTTTCACTTCAGGTCAACATTGGGTGCCATTCAGACAACAGGTATTCCTAAATGCCAAGGCAAGTTGTGAACAGGTTTTCTGATGTTGCACACATGGTCCAAATATAAAGAAAGAACTTCCTTGGATACTGAATATTTCCTGATTTCACTCATTTATCGAAGTCTCTCTAGTCATTAGGTCACCATGCAGCTAACTGAGCAGAGACCTTAGTAGCTGTACATGAGAAAAATATAAAATTTTCACAATTGATTCAGTATTATTACTTAAAAAACAAACATAATAAGAAATAGCAACAACAAACAGGGAAGAGAAGGGGAAAGTCCACTTTCAGAGTTGTCACATAGTTTTAAAATGTCTAGTTTTCAGAAACGAATGATGAGAAAAATCATACTATAGTCCATACAAGCATTCAACAGGAATTGTCCTGAGTAAGCCTAGATTTGGGACTCACTGATAAAATGACTTCAAATGAGCTTTTTTTTTTTTTTTTTTTTTTTTTTTTTTTTTTTTTTTTTTTTTTTTTTTTTTTTTTTTTTTTTTTTTTTTTTTTTTTTTTTTTGCATTTTAGGGAAGGGTCTACAGGGTATTCAGGGTCTCACAACTAGATCACACTCATAGTGATCTGCTTGTTTACAGCCTCCCAACTGCTGGGATTACAGGTGTGCACCACCACACCCAGTCTCAATTGACATCTCAGTGCACCAGGGTTGGAGCTGGAATGGCAGGCCAGTGGATCGAGGCCCCTGGCCCTGCCCCTGCTTGCAGGTGCTTAAATCTGCTGAGCTCTTCAGTTGACCCTTAAATGAGCTCTTTTAAATATGGTGAAATCATTACAAGAATTTCTTATTAATGGAAAGTATAAGAATGTTATCTTGCTAAATAGAGAATATTAGTTAGCACACAGGAGAATAAAAAAGAGCCCTGTAGAAATTCTGGATTTGAAAAAGTACAAAAACTAAAGTTAAAAGCTCACTAGAATGGCTCAAAAACAGATTTGAGCAGATTAAAGTCTCAGTGTAAACAAATAGGCACCAAATATGCTATATTTGATTCACAAATTTCATACAACTTAATGAGAATTGGGAAGCCTCACAAAACGGTTATCTCCTCACCATCTCACCATCTGTATCAGCAAAAATCTGAAAATGCACTGGAAAATCATTAGAGGATACCTAAGTTTTAAGTCAAATGAGTTCCTAGACATAGAGGGTGACATGCTATTTTATTTTTGGTTGTTTGCTGGTTTCTTCTCTGTGTCTAGGGAAAGGCGAATTCCTGGAGAATGACAAGAAAGCACAGATCATGACCTTGCACTGTGGGTGTTGCTACAAAATTTGAGTTTTCCATAACTCAAAAGCACATGAAGACATCAACTTAGTCTTGAGCTATTATTTCTGTCCATAATGGTGCCTATTGGTGAAATCGTCCTGACAACCAGATGTCATGTTGTCCACTACCAAATGCAATCAAACTGAAGGTATCTTTCACATATGAGAATTGTAAAATGGAAAGTTCTGTCCTGGAGTTTTGTTCGAAAATATTTCCATGACCCACTTTCATAGCAAATGTTTGTGCTCATATATACATTTAATTTCTCAAGGAAAACATGAATGGTGAACAGAGAGGACCTCAAAGATGCCTCTGCCTGAGGAATCACAACCTCTTTTAACTCTGATATTAGGAATGAATATCAAAGATCATGAAAGAATGCTGTACAAAGTGTGGAAAATGTAGAAAATGCTCTGGCCACATTCAAAACACTCTTCAGACCCAGGCTTACCATGTGAATCTTGGAAAAGGAGGCATTTATGCTAACCTGCACATAAGATTTAAGCACTGGATGGGACCAACTTGGTCATATTCAGATCTCTAAAAGAGCAAGCAACTGAAGGGTCTACACAGGATGTCTCTGAATAAAAGGGAACCAGAACAGAAAATGTTTCATGCTAGTGGTTTGGAGAAAAACTGTTCATACTATAATCTATAAACTGGCTTCACATAGATACAAGAGAAAATATTATGAGTATTCAGTATACTCACAATCATTTGCATCATTCATGTATATCTTGCACACATACCCACTGTGTAACTGTGAGGATTATTGGGTTTCTCCTCTCTACCTCACAACAATCATCTGAAAAATGAACTGATTTAAGCAAATAATCTCTAAGTAGTGTCTTTGCTTTAACTTTTTCAATATAGCAAAGAAAATCATTGTACACCAATAAGTAAACCAAGTAAAACACTTCACAAATACTCCATTTTTTATACTCTGTGAGTAAATAGGGGAGGTACTCTTGGTCCAGGTTAAGATGAAAAGAATCAGGATGTTTATATAACTTAAGCAGCTGGTCCTAGTTTTCCCAGCTGGTGAATGACAGAGGGAGCATCATGAATTAAGCCTTTTAAGTGACCAAGTAGAAACTCTTTGCAGTACAATATTGTATTCCAAGTTTAGTTTAGTTCAGTTCTCAGCTATGTCATCCAAAATTTTTCCCAAGAGGCACTTTTATACTTTAATAATTTGTGTAGTATGAGAAAATTACACTTATGACTAAGAATAATGTACAGTAAATGTTTCTTAAGTGCTGGATCAGGTCCCTTGGTGGTGGTGGAAAGGACAATCCTGCACGATACATCTTGACCATCCAGGAAGAAAGGGAAATTGAGGAACAAACAGCAGTCATCTAAGACTTTACCACTTGGATTACAATCAGAAGTAAGTGAGTCAGTGGTAACCCGAGCTGACAATGAGATCAAGAAGGAGTGAAATGCCGTAATCTTGTTTGAATTTACCTTCAGAAAAATAAAACTCCCTTCCAGTGATTTTCAGATTTAAATTTTATCCAAATAGCTTGTGGTGGAGGAGCATGCACTGGCATTTACATTAAAGTACTTGGAACTATGTTTATTATGCTGAGAATGACATCCTGGGGAAAATGCATGATTCCTTGGATTTTAATTTTGCAAGCATCTACCATTATGTGAGGCCAGCTTTTATTTACACAAAGGATTGCTTTCCAACCTTCTGTCCACTTGGAATTCTTGAAGTACTCCATTACATTATTTTATCATGTGATCATGTGTTTTAGGTTACTTTCATCATAAACTACAGCTGCATGAAAGAACTATGTACCCAGTGTACTTAAATGTAATAAAATCTTCCACATGAAAAATAAATTAAGCCTTCCTATTGTAGTACATGTTTATTGTGTTGACAAGATGGAGATGCTGTTTTGGATTGACTGTTTTTAGTTCAGGGCATTTGGCTTTGAAAACCACCTAGGAAGTTGTTCCTTTCAGAGAAGATATACTAGGACTTCAACATAGAAAGATTGAAATGGTTTAGTGAGTCTCTAGGAAGAGGAAGCCAAAAGCATTGTGAGCTATCACCCACATCTTTTTTCTTCCTGCCAAAGATAAGACAGCAAACTCCCCTTCTGAACCAACTAACTCACCCATATAGGGGCTAGCTTTCCATGACTTCTCAAGTGTTTATGACTGGAAACATCTATGTTAAAATAGATTTGGGATTCCTAGATTCTCCAACCTTCTATCCAGTATCTACCTTCAAAGGCAGATTTAATAAAAATAAGAAAGAAGTATAAGAGAATTTCTAAGGAACAAATAATGTGGTACAAATGTACAGATTTTGTGAATCCATTCAGACCACTTTCATAACTTTCATGTAATTGATATGGGGTCCCAAAGACAATTTGTTTAGTAACTCAAGGAGCTTCAAGCCTATTTTCCTTCCCACAATGTGAGTTATAACCAACATCATTGGTTTGAGAGTTTCCCTAGGAAATAATGGAGTACACATCTAGATAGGTTATGGAGACCTGAGCTTGGGTACTATATTTTGTCCCTGGTCCCTTCCTCTCATGTTGTTCTCCTGCTCTATTTTCAAACTATCATGAAATGAACAACTTCATTCTATGACACTTTTCTGTCATTATGCTTTTGCCTCATAACTACCCATAGACAGAAAAATCTGAAACTTTCAGCTAAGTTGAACATCTCCTACCTTAAATCACAGGTTCTGGGTACATTTTGTCAGCAGCAGGAAAGCAGATCAATTCTTATCATATAGGAAAAGTAATTTCTAATAAAAGTCCTAGTCCAGTGGTAGTGAACCTATGGCGTGTGTACCCCAGTAAGCTGTTTATGTCACTGAAAGATATAAAAAGTTTGCAATCAGTGGCCTAGTTCCTCACTTCCTGGCAATGTTCATGCACAACAACACCACCTCCACTCAATGCCTGAAGCAATGACTTTCTAAGAACACTATTATAAAGTTATCTATCTCTCCAAAAAGAAATAACACCATAATCTAAGCACACAGGCATGCATACGTTTATCTACCATATTACTTAGTTTTTCTTTTGTAGAGACAGAAAACTTGACATTCAGAACTTAAAGAAGATGAGGATTAATTTGGATCACAGTTTTAGAGAACTTAGTTTTAGGAAATCTGATCCATTGGTGCCTGCTTCCAAGGCAAAATCGTCATGGTCCTATGGAAAGAGAGTAAAGATGCTTAGTTCATGACAGCTGGGAATTATCAGAGCCAGAGAGGAAGGGATGAGAGACCAGACACAGTCTTCAAAGCCATGCTGCATGACCCACCCAAACATACCCTGAAGTATGTTCCACTAAAGCCATTGAAATTAATGCAAACTTCACCATCACACCTACATAAGTTGTTTTTATTAGTGTTCTTCATGTGGATTGGCATAGAGATTGATAGAAAATGGGAATAAGATACAACAATGTTAAGAGAAGAGTGATGAACAGCTGAGTCTTCAGTAACTCTGCCCTGGTCATGTTACTCAAATGGGTTAGTTATGTTTTTAGCAGTAGGTGTGTTACAGTTTTTGTCTAATTGTCCCCCCAATGCCTCATGCAGTCGTGGGGCAGACTTCTAGAGTCTATGATTAACTCATGGTCCATTAGGATTGTGGGTGATCTAAGGCTGGGATTATGGATCTGAGTGCTGCTGAGGGTATGGGTGTGAATGCCATACCCAACCTGAGGTGGATAGGCTGAATGTAACATAAGAGAGGCAGACTTGCTCTCTGTTGCCATTGTTGCCTCTACTTCTCCCTTTGCTCTCTGCTCTTTGCCTCCACCATGAACTGCTACAGTCTGCCATGTGCCAGTCTTCCTTGGAGCCAGCTGAGTATGGACTGAAGCTTACAGTAGCTGTGAGCTAACTAAACCTTTTCTTTCTTCATTTTGAATGGTGGATATTTGTCTCAGCAATGATAGAACAGTAACTGGGATAAGGTGTCTACCTAGCTAGGAAGGGGGCCAAAGAAAAGAAAAAACAATTGAGAAAAATCCTTTAGTAGGATTGGTTTTGCTTGATTAATGAGGCATGTTGGGAAATGAAAGCCAAGAGACACCCTTGAATATTTTTTGTCTTGTGTTTTGCAGAGCCAGGGATTGAACTCAGGCCCTTGCATTTGCCAGGGAAGCGCTTATTCCCTTGAACCATCTCTTCAGCACTCTCCCTTGAATTTTCATCACATTTTTTCTCCTAGGAATGTATTCTGTTGTGGATTATAAAGTATCCCCAAATCCACCAAAAAAGATCTCTGGAGATTACCAGCTGCAATTTTGACATGCAATTGATAGTATTAAAACACCTGACAGCTTATTGCATACTATCTATACTTAAGAACAAACAATATAACAGATTCCTTCAGCAATTACCCCCAAGGTAAAAGTGCACACTTAAAAATGCCATTGTTGGTGGTTAAGCATATAAACCCAGTTACTTGGAAGGCTGAGACAGGAGGATCACAAGTTTGAGATCAGATTGGGAAACTGACTTAACAAGACTGTCTCAAAATAAATTTTTAAAAAAATCTTAAAGCTATAACTCAATGGTAGAGTACTTGTCTAATGTGAATGGAGATCTGGACTCTGTCCCTAACACTGGCAAACAAAATAAAAAAAAATTTCACTCGTGTTTATTTTTATTTTGTTTTGCTTATTTTTTAATATAAGTACTTTCTTTTTATTTATTTTTTATTTTATTGAAGTACAAATATCAATGAGACTGTTTTAAGATACCTTGACAAGATGTATTTGATAAATTCATACATTGCAAACTGTTTTCATACTGTTTTGGTATCATACAAGGTGCACACATGATATTATACTTACAGACATTATTATAGCAGATGTCTCTTATCAGTAAATTAAGAGAGTATAGCTGTTTACGTATCTTATTTTTATACATGAATTACATCAAAGATTCAATAATTAATACATTCTACCTTGTTATTTTCCAAGTGGTTGTCCATAGTACTAGAAGCCGACATAATATCCTGTCCAACCACCATTAGTGCAAATCTTGCCTCTCATACAATTATGTAGAAGCATTGTGTATCTATCCCAACTGTACTGTCCATACACACACATCATGATTCTTCCTTTGCATACCTCTTTTTTTGTCTAGACCTGTCAAAGATGGCATTCCACTGTCATTCAACCAATTTAGGTGCCTGAACTTGATGATACAATGCAACACAGTCCAGCATTCCACAACAATAGTGAGTTATCTGAAGAAATTGTTGACCATAGCCATTTACAACTCAGCTTATTATTATGGCCCCGCGGTGTATACTTCATTTTTATACTTTTCTGCTGGATGGGTAAGACATAAATAGAGCAAGACCTATATACCACAACATGTAGTTTTTGTTTCTCATGAGGTCAGTAAAGTACCCTCAGGGTTTATCTTGTAATCTTTTACCTTATTCTGTCAATCCTTTGTCTGTGTCATCCATGTGGATGAGTCATGGCCAATGCTTCACCAGTTTGCTCTGTGTGAAAGCCTGAGAGAAAGTTTTCTCTCCATGTGACTCTCCCCAGGAACACTATAGAACTTCAGTCTCTTTCCTCTGTGACTCTATAATCTCCTTGCTCAGAATATTTGGGGCTCAACTGAGTTTCATGAAGTTACAGTACAGGTTCTCCTATGTCCTGAGTCTTCGCTGACCTTGAAAGGCTAGGGCCAAAGTGTTGGCTGGCCTTGCCGCTCTTCTATTACTCCAATTTTGATCTGTGAACTTAGGTTGTTAACCATCCAGATGAAAAGCTGATAAGTATCCTGAAGCATGCTATGTATTCAGATATTTCTTTTTTTATTTGAGAATTAATTCTTGTCTGATTTCCTCTATACCTTTCTGCTCTTGTTCCTTTGCTGCTGTATCTGTTACTTCATTCATTTCAGCTGAGCTAGTGTCCCCTGCCCTTACTGGTGGACTCAAGGCCTGGGACTGCATTTTTCTCCTTGTCTTTGTCATTTTGTATAGCACTGACCTCTGACCTTTGGCGTAGAGCTTTGGCGAAACTACAACCTTAATGTATTATGAGATTCGGGTGCCAGTCTATTAATTTTGAGATTATCCAGGTATGCCTATCCTGAATCTAGCTGGTGTGTTCAGTTCCTTTTTGCTGAAGCTCCTATGGTTCCCCTCTGTTGGTTCCCTGTTCAGGCGAGCACGAACCGAACTGGGATGCAGAGCAAGTAATGAAAATTCCCACTGTCTTGGCTGGCTTTGGGGCGAGGATCCGGAAAATTGTCAGGGTCAGCCCTCCTGTGTCAGGCAAGTCGCTCTCTAGGTGGGCGGGCCTGGGCTTTGGTGGGTCTGCTGGACTCTCAAAAGGATAGTGGATGTTCTTATTCACCGGGTAGGCTGTGCTGGGTCAGCCAACCTATGCTGGGTCCGGGGCTGCAAGCCGGACCCAAGAAGGCTGGGAAAGGTCCCTTCGTCACAGGCAGGACTGCGCTGGGTTTGGGGCCATGAAGTGGGACCTGGGATCACTGAAAAATGTCCCTCTGGCGCGGGAGGCCTGGAGCTCTCACTCCAGGCCTAACTGCACTGGGTCTTAGGTCGTGCGGTGGGACCGGCGATTGCTGGGAAATGTTTCTCTGGTGCTGTGGGCCTGGAGCTCTCACCTGCAGAGCTGCACTTGGTCAGGGGCAGCTGGTAGGGGACAGGGAATCAATGGAAAATATCTCTCTGGCGCAGTGGGCCTGGAGTTCTACACTCACTGAATTTTGATGCCCAGGGACTCAGCGGGCTTTAGGGCAGGGTATCTGGGGAGTTGTTGGTGAATGGGCCCTGAGGTTTCAGGCCCGTCCCTGGCTTGGAGGGCTTCGGGGTTGGGATCCATGTAGCGCATGTGGGAAGAAGCCAAAGGCTCTCCCTCAGACTCACCACACACTCACTGATCTGGGAAGCCTTGTGAGTCTTGCAAATTCCCACTCACTGGGAGGGCTTGGGTCAGATCCAGAAGTCCGACGGAGTGGGTCACGCTGTCTCAGGCTAGTCTCTTGGGCTGGAAGGGCATGGGCGGGATCAAGGAAGATGGCAGAGATGGACCCTCTGTCTCAGGCCAGTCTCTGGGGCTGGGCGGGCATGGGCAGGATCGAGCTCACTTGTGTTTAATACCTAGATGTCACCCATAAAGCCTCATATCATCATAAGCAGGACTTTGTGAAGGTAATGGTATGATAGTGGCATGATAGCTGAATTGCTGTTAGAAGATGGGACTGATCAGAAGAGACAGGTCAATAGCATGCTATCCTACATTGCATCCAACCAACTATTGTCTGAAATTCTACAAATTCTGAGTCAAAATAAACCCCTCCTTCCTTAGGTTGTGTTTTTCAGGTATTTTGCCCCAATGACAAAGCAACTAAGGCAAATTTTGATACCAGACGCATGAGGTTGTTGCTGTAACAACACCTGACCATGTGGCTCAAACATCTTTGGAACTGGTCCATGGAAAAAATTTGAAAATATTTGGAGATGCTGTCTAGAGATGGATAAGGCCCTAGAATGCTGTAATATGGCCTTGAAGGAAGATTCTTATCAGAGTACAGAAGACAAATATGTTGATATAAAAGAAGATGGGAAAGTCCAGGTTTATGAGGTTTCATTTGGGAACAAGGACTCCACTGGCAATTGGCCTCTCCTCCATGTGTGTTATGCTACAGTGGAAAATTTGTCTACATTTTGTTCATATGTAGATACATTGTGAGAAAATTTAATTAATGATGGAAGACTAATAATTCTCGAAGAGTAAATTTCAATGCAATCTAATGTTCCAGCTGTGGCATGACTACTGCATAAGGATTTTAGTCAGTTGTACACTGAATATCAAAAACAAATAGTGCAGCTAAGTGATTTAAACATTTTTGAGTTTCACTAGAAATGAAACTTCCATGAATTTAGAACATCATGCACTAGACTATAGCAAAAATGGAACAAATATTTAAATATTAAAAATGAAACACTAAATCTTCTGGTAGAAAATGTAGGTATAAATCTTAAAGATAGAAGAGTAGGTAGAGAGTTCATAGACAGAAATCAAATTGCATGAGAATACTTCAAAGAATCAGCAACTTGAATCGCATCTGTTTGAAGTTTCTGCCATCAAAAGAAAACAGTAACAGAGAAAAAAAAACCCGCAGATTGGCAAAAAACTATAGTTGACTGTACCTCTCACAAAGGACATACATCTAGGACACAGAAAAAAAATTTTTTTTTAACTCAAGGCTCCAAATTTCAAAGATCCGATACAAAAAGGGGCAGCTGCAATGAATATACAATACCAAATAAATATATGAAAAATGTTCAACAGCATTGATCATTCAAGAAATGCAAATTAAATCAACACAGAGATTCCTTCTCATCCCGGAATGTGTGTCATCAAGAAGGCACCCAAGAGTGGTTTCATCTGCCGCTGCCTTTCTCCAACCAGTGGGACCATCTTCCTCCTCTCATCTGCCTCAGACTTGCAGTCTTTAGGCACCAAACTCTATGCTTTCAATTAAGTTGCAGAGTTCTGATGGAGAGATATTTGAAGTTGATGCTGAAATTGCCAAGCAGTCTGTGACAATCAAGACCATGTCGGAAGACCTGGGAATGGATGATGAAGGAGATGATGACCCAGTTTCTCTAAGAAATGTTAATGCAGCAATATTATAAAGGTCATTCAGTGGTGTACTCACCAAGGGGATGACCCTCCTTCTGTTGAGAATGATGAGGACAGAGAAAATTGAACAGATGACATCCCTGTTTGGGACCAAGTATTCCTGAAATTTGACCAAGGAACCCTGTTTAAACATATTCTAGCAGCAAACTACCTAGACATCAAAGGTTTGCTTGATGTTACATGCAAGACTGTTGCCAATATGACCAACAGGAAAACTTCTGAGGAGATTCACAAGACTTTTAATACGAAAAAAAATGATTTTGCTGAGGACGAGGAACCCCAGATAAGCAAGGAGAACTGGTGGTGTGAAGAGAAGTGAAATGTTGTGCCTGACACTGTAATAGTAGTTGTACTGCTCTATTTATAATTGTTAATATAAAACAAGCAATAGACAAATGCAGCAGCAAAACAATGGTGTTAGCATAATATTCTCCTCATTGCATTCTAGTTTGAGTTACAGATTCCAAACCAATAGCCGAATGTCTTCTACTCTGACAAAAAGTTGCTGTTTTCTTTACTCTGAATAAAACTGAACTGTGGGTTCTCTATATAAAGTTGACATTTTGAGCTTTGCTTCTTTTTGATAAAGTGATTTATGCATAGGTTATTTTCCAGTTAACTTCAGTGAGCTCTTAAAAATTGGCTTTGTAAGTAAAACAACTTACAAAATTTTTCTGCAATAGAATTAAAAGATACTATCTTTATTCAGAAGTTGGAAAACTGGAAAAGGCTATTTGAAGTAACTATTCCAAGTGAGGTTGTTGATAAAGCCTTCCAGCCTCCTAGAGTCAAGCAGTATCAGTGGTATAGATGAGCCTGTATGTAGCAGGACTCCCTTAGTTGGATCTCAGGACTTGTGTCATTTGCTTTTAAACTTTTAATCTCAGCTTTGAATATGTTGCCTCGATACTCAGTAACTTCTGAGTTTGTGATTTGGGGGAGAATTGTAACTAGACAATGTGTTAGCTTTTCAATTAAAGACAGTACTTAATTCATGAAATGTATCGTCTTTCTCTAGTCAGTGTTTCTGTGTGGGGAAAAGTATTCACATAACTTGCCTCAACTTGCATTTAAAAAGTAATTTAACCTCTAATATTTAAGTGTGTGGCAAAACCCATCATGAGTTCAAGATAAGATATATATATATATATATATATATATATATATATATATATATATATATATATAGTCAGCCAATAACAAATGCTGGAGGGGGTATGGGGAAAAGGAACACTTCTTCACTATTGGTGGGATTGTACACTGGTGCAACCACTGTGGAAATCAGTGTGAAGATTCCTCAGAAAGCTAGGATTGGAAGCCCCATTCAACCCAAATATTCTTCTCCTGGGTAACTTTCCAAAGTGAATTGAAAACACCATACCATATCAATATATGTGCACTCATATTTATAGCAGCACAATTTTTCATAGATAAATCTTGGAAATAACCTAAATGCTCATCAATTAAGGAATGGATAAAAATGTTATGGTATTTTTACAAAATGGGGTATTACACAGCTATAAAAAAAGACAAAATTGTGGCTTTCATAGGTAGATGGATGCAAATAGAAACCATGCCCAGAAGTGAAATAAATCACCCACATATGAAAATATTGTATTTCTTAATAGTGCAAGAACCTGAAAGAATAAATAAAATCTGAAAGGCACAAGTGATATTGTGGAGAAAGAATCTGTGCAAAGTTAAGGAATAATAGGATGAGAAAAAGGACAGGAGAGGGAGGGAAAAGATAGAAATATATTTATGTATGTGTGCCCGATGTCTTGGATCACTGTACTGCTGATTTCTGCTGGTCTACGGATGAGAGTGGTTGATGCTTTTTTTTTTTCCTGTTCTTGTGCTTCTTAGTATCTTATAATTTTTTCTTTCTTTTTTTAAACAAATTTTGCATGCTTACATCTGGTAATTTTAACAACTGATTTGTTTTTTTTTTTACTTATTTTTAATTTCATTCCCAAAGTAAAAACAAATATCAGAAACAAATACAGAAACAGTAACAAATTTAAAGACAAAATAAAAAATTAGTGATTGTTATATTACATATTTTCATCATCAAATACATTGCTCAGATTAATAGATATAGGTATGCAAGTTTTGTCAAATAATTAAAGATTAATGCTTACTTTAAATAAACCTTAAATTTTTTTGTCCTTTTTACTTTTTTAAAATTTATTTTAAAGAGAGTATACTGATTGATAAGACATTAGAAATGGTATGCATTTAGAAGACAAGCTGAGAGTTATTCAACCATGGTTTTTGTATTGCACTTTGATGTCTTCGATGTAGTTGCTCTGTTTATACATTTTTTTTTCTGTTTATAAATATTAGCATATAGAGTTAGTCATAGTGAAATTTTTAAATTGACTGCTACTTAAAAACTGATGGAAATTAATACTGCAATCATCTCGGCCATCCTGGATATATACTTGCATGATTTTTCCCCTTTAATTTTCTTCCTATCTTTTATCCTTTCCCTCATCTTTATTATTTATTCCTTATGAAAAACTAATTTGAAGAGAACATCATGCAATACAGCAAGCACTGTTGAGTTCCTACTAGTTTGTTTGTTGAAGTTCTGTATCATTTCTAGTATATGTGCTACAAAAGCAAGAATTGTGCATTGTTTTTAATGTTTTTGTTTTTTTAGTATTTTGCATTATGTTTAGATAATAATTTTTTAAAAACTTAAGACCTGCAAAGATGGAGCCGAAGAGAGGTCTGTTGCTGACAAGATTAGTATTATAAAGAACCCAAGTACTTGAGATAGGGCAATAGGGAAAAGGCTTCAGAATGAATAAAAATCCTTCAAGATTCCATCCTTTGTAGGATCAAAATCACAAAAGTGAAAGACTTTGCTTTAAGAAGAGAGCTCTAGGGTACTGTACAAGAGAAACATTGCCTAGGAAATGGGATTCCATTCACAGTTCTCAGCTATCAAGGCACTAAACGGCCCCTGCAGCCATCGTGCAAAAGGCCCTGTCTACTACAAAGTTATCAGCAGACCTCCCTCTCATCCATGTGGTGCTGATTTTACAGGCATACAGAATGCAAGAATTGTTCAGTCAAGAAAGGTTTCACTTAGACATTAGAAGAAGGCTTGGGGGATGAAGCAGTGTGGCCCTGAGTCAGCAATGTGTGAAGCTGAAAGGCAAGCAGTGCAGTGGATATTCCAGAAAGCTGGAGAAGCTAAGAATATAGAATGTCTGAAGAAAGCTAAAAGGCGTGAGTAATGCCAACCCAATAGAAAGACTATGAGAGCTACAACCACTGGTAGTGTTATAGGGACAAGGCTACCCAAACACTTTGGAATTTACATCTTGCCACAACTTGCTTTGGGTGCTGGACATAAACCTATGATACTTAATGTTTGGCCAGCTGAATTTCAGTATTGCTTTGATCCAATTGTTTTATATCTCTCTTATTTCTTCATTTTGGAATAGGAATGTTTACTCTGTGTCTCATAACTTGGCAATGATTAACTTTCTTTTTTATATTCTTCTAAACAGGGGCTCAAGCCAAGAGTTTTGTTTCAGTCTCAGGGGAGGCTTTGGACTTAGATTTTTAGCAGTGCTAAGATGGTAGAGTATGACAACTGTCAAAGATGGGCTAAATGCATTCTGCATTAAAAGATGAACACAAGCCTTTGGCAGGCAGGGGAAGAATATTATGGGTTGTATCTAGATATTCCCTAAGACCTCATGGGCTCATAGAACATTTTAAAGGTGATTAGATTATGGGGGCTTGGAGATGACCTGCTGACAGAAGGAAGCTCACCATGGGCATGGCCCAGCAGGTTTACCACTACTCTTGGCTCTCTGCTTCCTAGTCACCAATGGATGACCAGCTTTACTCTTACCAGACCCTTCTAGCATAGCATTCTACCTGGGGACCAGCGGCTCTGGACTTAAACCTGTGCAAACTGAGATCCAAAAATCAATCTTTCTTTCTCTCTTTCTTTCTTTCTTTCTTTCTTTCTTTCTTTCTTTCTTTCTTTCTTTCTTTCTTTCTTTCTTTCTTT
>PVKA01012096.1:6676-22295 GCA_004027165.1 Ctenomys sociabilis | reverse complement strand
AGAAAGTAAGACAATTCTTCTAATTCAAAATGTCATTAGATACTTTCTTGCTTGTATTAAATATTGACCAAAGAAAATAATTACCACTTTCATGAAATATTCTACCTGTTATTAAATAAATGTACGCATCTAAGTATCTCAAAAACATCACAAGTATTTGATGTAATCACAGACAGAAAAGGTAGTAAGGGAGATATAAACTGGGCCATGCCCATGGTGACCCACCTTCTGTCAGCAAGTTATCTCTAAGCCCCCATAATCTAATTGCCTTAAAAACGTTCTCCCTATGTTCCCATAAGGTCTTAGGGAACATCTAGATGTAATCCATATTATTTTGCCCCTGCCTCACAGTCCTTGTTGATGAATCCTTTGTTGATGTCACTTTGGTTCATGTGTGTTCATGAGTGCATGCAAATATATACACTTCAACAAACTTGTTGAAGACTGGATCCTGTATACGCTCATAGAACTCTATTTTTCAATAAATACTTTTCAAAGGAATCATATATATATATATACAAAAGAGTCAGGAACTATGACACTACCTCAGATATGGTCATGTTTTTGTTAAACTTCTAGTTACATTCAGAATGTTCCTCCCATAGCACTAAGGTATGGTCACTCTACTTGAATTTTACCTGGTTATATGATGCTAGGCATATTAACTGTGCTTAAAGTTTCACATTATCTTTGAAAATCAATTTCAGAGTTCAGACTGGTATGCCGCATTCATATTTGTGGGCAGTCACTGACAAGGACCATAACTATGCATAGTTCAGAACCATGATTAAAGTACTGTTCATTCATGCATATGTAGAATGTTCAGTGAAATCTTGTATCATTTCTAATGCTTTCTTTTCCATCACTCTTTTGTATTCTTTAAAAATAATAAATACATGCAGATCAATTTATAAGTTGGATGCATGAACCAAAAACATTTTATATATTATAAACCAGATATAATGGAATAAAAATGAAGTAAATAAAAATTTAAATAGTTTTCTCATGGACATAGTAATGTTATGGCATGACTATAGGTGAAGGTCCAATTTACTTTTAGATTAGTTTGCCTATAATGGGAGTGGTTTTCAAGACACTTATTATATAGATTATTTTCTTTTTTCTTTCAGCTGTGCTTTTGAGACAGTCTTGCTACATAGATCCACCTAGCCTCAAACTCATGATCCTCCTGCTTAAGTCTTCCAAATGCTGGGATTACATGCATTGGTCACCACACCTGGCTCTATAGAATTCTTGATAGTTTTAAACATTTGTGGTGAAATTTACTTCAAATTTAAATGGTCATAATGTAGCCTATCAAAGTGTTCCTAAAGTTGGAAAAATGCTACTTCTGACATTCTTTTATTAACTTCAGACTGAAATAATATTCTCTCAACTCATGGTTTCCTCAAAGAAAACATATCAAACCATAGGCCTACTATGTGAGCCTTGTTCTAGTTAAAATTAGGTAATACAATCTATCTACTGACCTAAATATGTTGTTATAAACACAATACATTGCAATACTTCAGAGGGAGAATGAACCTTAGCTATAAAGAATCAGTGTGAAATGTCAATGTACAAATTTAAATACTAGTGACAGTGTTCAAGACATACAAATGTAGCTAGAAAAGAAATAATTTTCCTCTCCTACATTAGCACAGTTTAATTTCTTTCCTATACCCTAGGAAAATAAATACAAGTAGATATATTGTATACATTTCCTATACCATATCTATACCCTAATATTTCCTAATACTTTACCTGTATCCTGGAAACAATAAATACAAATATATACATTAAGTCTTTTTTCTTGAATACCAATTGGTTCTCTTGTTTGGCATGGGTACTGCATACACCCAACTTTAGAAATTATGGATGTGGGATCTCAAATACCTTCAAGATTAATCACTTGGCATCAAATTAGAGCTCTTGTGTCTCTTCCCCAAATATATTATCCCTTAAAATTGCCTCCCTTCTGGCATCAATATAGCATAGTACGCCATCATCATCATAATAACATTTACCATTTTCTGCATGCATAATTCTTGGGTACAGACTTTCACTTTGTGTTAATTTGTTCTTTTCCTTCATTAGAACATAAGCTCTACAAAATTGGGTACCTTATCTCTCTGTACTGCTCCTTTTCTTTGATTTTTTTTTCTTTTGATTGATTAATTTAACTTTGGTTCATTAGCCACATGTTTTTCTGTCCCGAGTATAGTAATGTAGCTATGATTGTCTCTAGTGCTAAGAAATGCATCTTGCCCTCCTTCAAATTTTCCAATTGTCTTCTTCATTGCTCAAATGAACAATCACGGATGATAGTTGTTAATTTGGGTAAGAATTCAAAGCTTCCACCACAAAAACACAAAGAAATAATATAGTTTCTTTTCCTAAACCTTGAGCTATTTATGAAAAATTATATATAACCTCAAAAATGTACCTCTTCTGTGACAAATTGTGACGCTATTAACATGAGTGCACATAAATTACTATGTAATGATGCTTTCTGTTCTTCTGGAAAAATACCTAAGAGGATAATACCTTGGTTGAATGGGACATCTAATCTTGGTTTTTTATTATTATTTTTTAATAATTTCATTGAGAAACAAATAATAATGAGATAGTTTCAAACCCAATCAGTAGGAGAGTATCACTAATAAATACACTGCGTATTGTTGTCTTAGTGGTTATTCATTGTACAAGATGCAAACATGATCCACAAGCGCTGCCATAACAGATCTTCTTTATCGAATTAAGAGAAAGTAGCTGTATATCTATCCTAATGATTTTGAACATACAGATACGAAATGGTCATTAATTTTAATCCCGTTTTTTGTTTAGTTTTGTCACAGATGGCTATTCCATTATTATTCAAATATGGAAGGAGTGTGAAGTTAGCGAAGTATTGCAGTCCATTCCAGTAGTCCATAATAGCTGGAGCGTTGGTGGTATAGTGGCTAGCATAGCTGCCTTCCAGTAGTCCATAATAGTGGTGGGTTATCCATAGGATTGGAAATGTCAGAAGTTGGTGACTTGAGCCTTGTACAGCTCAGCCTATTACTGGCTTTACTTTTTATATCTCATTTTTATACTTTTCTGCTGGATGGTTAAGACCAAGACAAAGCAAGACCTACATAACAAGTAATGCAATTTTAAAATCTGATAAGGTCGGTCAAGTCCTCTCAAGATTTATCCTAAAACCCTGTACTACAGTTTGTAGATCCCTTGGCAGTGTCAGCCATGTGGAAGACTCACGGCAATTCCTTGATCAATTTGCTCTCTGCAAAAGCCTGAGGGAATGAGTTTTTTCCACGTGACTCTCATTAGGCACACTCTATATCTCTGATCACAGGCTTCTGTGGCCTCATAATCTCCTTGTTCAGAAAATTTGGGGCAACACTAAATAATATAATGTTACAGTACAGGTTCTCCTATGTCCTGAGTCTTCACTGACCTTATAAGGCTAGGGCCAAAATGTTGGCTGTCCTTGCAGCCCTTCTTCTCTAATTCTTGGTCTGCAAACTTAGTTTGTTGACCCTCCAGAAGAGAAGCTTACTAATACCATACAACATATGCAATTGAGTTTAACATAACTTTCTGTCTGAATGTCTAACATCTTAGGCATAACATGAAACAGGTACTTTTCATCAAGTATTGGTATATTAAAATTTAAGTCTCTACAAAATATAAAGAAAAAATAAAAAGGTATTTTAAAATATGAATAAACAACTACATATCTTTACAAAGAGATATAGAAATCTAACCATACACAACATGGTAGCAGCACAGTCCTGTGACATTTTATTTCTTGTCTCTTTTTTTCATTTATTGCACTTTTTTTAAAATAAACATTTACTTAAGAGACAGTATGGCAATAATTGCTGTCATGACAAGGACTAAGTATTTAGAAGACCAGAATGACAGGCATTTCAAGCATCACCTAAATCTTACACATTACTATGTTCAGTGCAGTTGCTTGGTTCACAGCAATCAGCATGTATAGTTAGTCAGAGTGAGAATCCAACCAATTAACTGATAGTTTCAAAAAACTACTGATGTTTCTCAAGATTATTGCCTTACCCATATTGTGCATATTAAATGTATGGCTTTGCCCTTTCATGTTTCTTAGTTTTTCTCCTTGCCATCTCTTCATTGTCTAATCCTCAACTTCTCACTTTCCTTTTAACTGTGTTATACCTTTCTATTTATATTTCATCTTTTGAGTTCTTATACTAGGAAGATTATATGATATTTACACATATGGGTCTGGTTTATTTCACCTATGACTATATCTACACGTGGCATATACTTAAATTTTTTTTTGGTTTCTTTTTTTAATTTTTGTTTTATTGAAGTACAAATATTAATGAGAC
The DNA here is from genome assembly GCA_004027165.1 of Ctenomys sociabilis. Classification (NCBI taxonomy): domain Eukaryota; kingdom Metazoa; phylum Chordata; class Mammalia; order Rodentia; family Ctenomyidae; genus Ctenomys; species Ctenomys sociabilis. The sequence continues at coordinate 17,916 of PVKA01012096.1, read as the reverse complement.
TATTTTAAGATACCTTGACAAGATGGATTTGATAAATTCATACATTGCAAACTGTTTTCATACTGTCTTGGTATCATAGAAGGTACATACATGATATACTTACAGATATTTTTATAGCATATGACTTATCAGGAAAGAGAGTGTAGCTGTTTGCATATCTTATCTTTTATACCTGAATTACATCAAAGATTGAATAATTAATACTTTCTACCTTGTTATTTTCCCAGTGGTTGTCCATAGTACTAGAAGCCGACATAATATCCTGTCCAACAACCATTAGTGCAGAACTTGCCTCTCATAGGATTATGTAGAAGCACAGCATTATCTATCCCAACTGTACTGTCTATACATATACATCATGATTCTTCCTTTGTATACCCCTTTTTTTGTCTAGACCTGTCAGATATGGGCACTCCATTGTCATTCAACAAACTTAGGTGGTTGAACTCAACAACGCAATCCAACACAGTCCAGCATTCTACTACAATAGTGAGTTATCCGAAGAAGTTGTCGACCGTAGCCATTTACAGCTCAGCTTAATATTATGGCCCTGCAATATATACTTCATTTTTATAACTTTCTCCTGGATGGTTAAGACCTAGATAGAGCAAGACTTATATACCAACACATGTACTTTATGTTTCTTATGAGGTCAGTGAAATCCCCTCAGGATTTATCTTGTAGTCCTGTACCTTATTCTGTAGATCTTTTGTCTGTGTCATCCATGTGGATGAGTCACGGCCAATGCTTGACCCGTTTGTTCCCTGTGAGAGCCTGAGAGAAAGTTTTCTCTCCATGTGACTCTCCCCAGGCACACTATAGATCATCAGTTTCTTTCCTCTGTGGCTCCATAATCTCCTTGTTCAGAAAATTTGGAGCTCAACTGAGTTTCATGATGTTGCAGTGCAGGTTCTCCTATGTCCTGAGTCTTTGCTGACCTTGAAAGGCTAAGGCCAAAATGCTGGCTGGCCTTGTGGCTCTTCTATTTCTCCATCTTTGATCTGTGAACTTAGGTTGTTAACCATCCAGAAGAAACACTGATTAGTATCCTGCAGCATATGACATTCACTTTGCCTTATCAGACTAAGTTGATTTTAGTTGTTGTTGTGTGTTTCCTTTTGTATTTCTGCTTTTCGCTTCTTATACTAGGTAGACTATATGATATTTACACATGTGTGTCTGATTTATTTCATTTATGAGTATATGTTCAAGTGGCATCCACTCCAGTATAAATGCTTCAAACTTATCCTTCTTAATATCTGAGTAATACTCCTATATATAGAAATACTACATCTTTTTAAACCATTCCTCATGTGATGGACATCTTGGTTGTTTCCAGGATTTTACTATCACACATTGTGCTGCTATAAACATAGGTACACAAATATCACTATGATACAATGTTTTCAGTTCCTTTGGGAAAATTCCCAGTAGGTGGATAGCTGGCTTGAATGGGATTTCTAGTCCTACTCTTTAGAGGAGTCTCCACACTGACCTCCACAATGGTTGTACCAGTTTACATTCCCACCAGCAGTGGAGAAGTGTTCCCTTTTCCCCACAACCTCTCCAACATTTGTTGTTGGTTGATTTCCTTATGATAGCCATTCTTTCTGGAGTGAAATGGTATCTCAGTGTTGTTTTTATTTGCATTTCACAAATGGCTAGCGATGTGGAGCATTTTTTCATATATTTATTGGCTTCTTTAATTTCGTCCTCTGAGAAGTGCATATTCATCTCAGATGCCCATTTCTGAATTGGGTCTTTAAATTTGAGAACTGTTATATCTTAGTTCTTTGTATATTCTAGACAGTAGACCTCTGTCTGATTGTGTATACTTAAATATAAGTGCTTCAAGTTTATCATTCTTCATAGCTGAGTAATAGTCCATTGTATAGAAATACCACATCTTTTTCACCAATTGCTCAGGTGACGGATGACTTGTTTGTTTCCAAGATTTGGCTATCACAAATTGTGCTGTTATGAACATAGGTACATGATTCACTATGAATCACGTTTTCAGTTCCTTTGGGAAAGTTCACAGTATGGAAATTGCTGGTTTGAATGGGATTTCTAGTTCTAGTTTTCTACAGAGTCTCCTCACTGATTTCCATAATGGTTGCACCAGTCTACATTCCCACCAGCAGTGGAGAAGTGTCCCACTTACCCCACAGTCTCTTCAACAATTGATGATAGTTGATTTGTATATGATAGCTATTCTTTCTGTGATGAGATGGTATAGCAGTGTTTTTTAATTTACATTTCACTGATGGCTAGTGATGTGGAGGATATTTTTCTATATTTATTTGCTCCTTTAATTTTATCCTCTGAGAAGTGTGTATTCATCTTGGATGCCCATTTCTGGATTGGGTCTTTAAATTTTGGTCCCCTAATGATTTATATTTCTTCATAAATTCTAGAGAGCAGACATTTGTCTCAGTGCTTATCAGTTAAAATTTTTTCCAAATTTGTGGATTGTCTTTTCACTTTGTTGGGAATTTCTTTTAATGTGTAAAACCTTCTCAATAAGAGGAGGTCCCAGTTGTTCATTCTTTCAAGTGTTTCCCATGCAAATATATGTTTGTTCATGAACTCTTTGCATACCCCTATATCTTCAAGAGTTCCTCCTACTTTCTCTTCCAGGACATTGAGTGTTTCTGTTGTAATGTTTAGATTTTTAATCCATTTTGACTTTAGCTTAGTGCATAATGATAGGTCTTGGTCAAGTTTTAGTTTTTGGCATGTAGAAAGCCAGTTTTTCCAGCACAATTTTTAAAAGAGGTTCTTGTTATTCCAGTAAGCATGTTTGGAACCTTTGTTAAAGATCAGGTGGCTGAGAGTGATTGTTAGAGAGGCAATCTTTCTTCCAGTAAGTGTGATTGCCCCCTTTGTCAAAGATCAGGTGAGTTCATAGAGGCCTCTGCATCTTCTAATCTATTCCATTGATCCTCAGGTCTATTTCATTGCCACTACTATGCTGATTTTATCACAGTAGATTTGTAATATAAATTCAAGTTAAAAATTGCAATGACTCCTGCCTTGTCGTGGTTGTCTGGGATTGCCTTTGCTATTGGAGAATGATTTCTCTAGGTCTGTGATGTATGTTAGTGTTAGTTTGATGGGGACTGCATTAAATCTGTACTGCAATTTTGGGAGTATGGTCATCTTCACAATGTTGGTTCTTCCTATCCAGGAGCAGGGAATATCTTTCCATTTTCCGAAATCCTCTACAAACTCTTTTTTCAGAGTGCTGTAATTTTCTGTGAAAAGATCTTTGACTTCTTTAGATAGATGAATTCCAACTTATTTCATTTTCTGTGGTGCTATTATAAAAGGTATTGTTTCTCTAATTTCCCTCTCATTGTATTTTTTATTTGTATAGAGAAATGCTATTAACTTTAGAGTATTGACTTGGTATTCTGCTGTGTTTCTCAAATTGTGTATCAATTCTAGTAGCTTCTTAGTGGAGTTTTTTGAGTCTTCTAAGTAAAGTATCATGTCATCCGTAAATAATGATAATTTAACTTCTTCTTTACCTTTTCTTATTCCTTTTATTTTTGTCTAGTCTATAATGGCTCTAGCCAATGATTCCAGAAATATATTGAATAGGAGGGGTGAAACAGCTCATCCTTATCTTGTGCCAGACCTAAGACCAAAAGATTTCAGTTTTTCCCCATTTAGAATTATATTTGCTATTGGTCTGTCACAGATGGCTTTTATCAGATTGAAGTAGAGTCCATCTATTCCAATTTTCTGTGGGATATTGAACATGAGTAAGTGTTGGACTTTTCAAAAGCTTTTTCTGCATCAATTGAAATGATCATGCAGTTTTCAGATTTGGCTGTATTGATAAAGTGTATTACATTTATAAATTTGCATATACTGAGGCTGGGGAGATGGCTTAGTGGAATAAGCGCTTCCCTGGCAAGTGCAAGGGCCTGAGTTCAATCCCTGGTTCCATAAAAAAAAAAAAAAAAAAAAATTAAGTCCATAAATTTGCATATACTGAACCATCCTTTCATCACTGGGATGAATCCTATCTGGCCTTGTTATATAATCTTCTTCATGATTTGCTGTATTCTGTTTGCTAGGATTTTATTGAGGATTTTTTCATCTATGTTCATGAGGGATATTGGCCCATAGTTCTTTTTTAGTTGAGTCTTTCCCTGGTTTTGGTAGTAGTATACTACTTGCCTCCAGGAATGATTTTGGGAAGACTGCTTCTTTTTCAATTTCATTGAAGATTTTGAGGAGTATAGGGAATATATTTGCCATAAATTGCTTGTAGAATTCAGCTGTAAATCCATCAGGACCTAGAATGTTCTTTGATGGCAAGTTTTTATTACATTTCATATTTCATTGGCTGTTATTTGGTTATTGAGATTTGTTATATTTTCCTGATTCAGTTTTGGTAAATTGTACCTTTCGAGGAACCTGTCTGTTTCTTCTGTGTCTTCTATGGTGTGAGAGTAAAGATTCTCAAATTAACTATTGACAATCTTCTGGATTTACACTTGGTCTGTATTAGTTACACCCTTTTCATTCCTTATTGTTTGTATTTTAACTTTTTTCCTCTTTTTTATGAGGACGGCTAGGTGCTTATCAATTTTTTTAATCTATGAAAGAACCAACTTTTTGATTCCTTAATTATTTGAACTGTTTTCTTTGTCTCAGTTGAATTAATTTCTGCTCTAATCATTATTATTTCTTCCAGTCTTTTGGCTCTGGGTTTGGTTTGCTCTTATTTTTCTAGATGTCGGAAATGCAACATTAGGGTGTTAATCTTTTCTCCTTCTGTTTTCCTAATGTGTGAGTTCACATCTATAAATTCCCCTCTGAAAATTGCTTTCATCGCATCCCATAAATTCCGGTAATTTGTGGTTGAATTTTCATTGAATTGTAGATATTGTTGAATTTCTTGTTTAATTTCATCTGTGACCCATTGATTGCTGAGTACAGTGTTTAATTTCCATGAATGTAGCGGTTTTTTCTGGTTTCTTTTGTCGTTTATTTCTAGTCTCATTGCGCTGTCGTTGGATAATATGCATGGGATAATTTCTGCTTTCTTGCAGACACTTAAGCATGACCTATGGACCAATACGAGGTCTATTTTAGAAAATGACCCATGTGAAGCTGAAAAAACATGTATATTCAGCTGTGTTTGGGTGGAAAACTCAGTATATGTCCATGAAATCCATTTGTTTCAAGCTCTGGTTCAGTTCTGCTACTTCTTTTCCAATTTTTTGTCTGGTTGACCTATCTTTTTTGGATAAGGGGGCTTTAAGGTCTCCAGCTAAGATTGTGGTCTTGGATATTAGATTTTTCATGTCCATTAAGATTTTTCTTAATGATGCTCCTGTGTTAGGTGCATATACATTTGTGAGTGTTACATCTTCCTCTTGAATTTTTCTCCCAAGGAGTATATACTGACCTTCTTTATTTCATTTGATCATTCTTGGTTTGAAGTTCCGACTGTCTGAGAACAGGATTGCTACCCCTGCTTTTTTCTGAGGTGCTGGGGTATGTAGTATTATTTCCATCCCTTGACTTTCAACCTCTGAATTTCTTTATGAGTTAAGTGTGTTTCTTGTATATAGCATATTTTTGGATTTTGTTTCATGATTCTGTGCCAGTCTATTTCTTTTGAGTGGTCAAATGAGCCCATTTACAGTGATGGTTATAATTGAGATGTATTGATTTACAAACAACATGTTATTTACCTGCTGTTGTTTCCTCCTTTTTGTCTTGTTTTTAATTGTTTCCTCTATTTAGTGCGATCCTTCTGTTCTCATTGGTGGAGTTCTGATCATTTTGGTACCTCACTAAATCATCCATTAGGAGTCTGTGTAGGGTTGGCTTTGTCATCATGAAATTCTTTAGTTGTTCTTTTTCATGGATGTATACTTTTCATCAAACTTGAAGAAGAGATTTCAGAGCATAGCATAATTAGTCTGGGCTCTGATTTTTTTCATCGAGGGCTTGAAGTACTCTGCTCCATGCTCTCCTTGCGTTCATGGTATGTGAAGAGAAGTTGGCCATTGTTCTGATAGGTTTTCCTTTATATTTGATCTGTTTCTTTTCTCTAGTGGCTTTCAGTACATTGTTCTTGTGCTGGATTTATGGAATCTTGACTATTATATATCTCAGTATGTTTTTAATTGGGTTGAAGTTGTCCGGAGTTCTGTATGCTTAGGTTACCTGAATGTCAGATTGTTTCCTCATATTTGGGAAGTTTTCTGCTATTACTTCTGACCATATTCTTTTTATGTCTTTTTTATTGACTCCTTCCTTCTCATTGATGCCTATTATTCTCACATTGTTCACCTTTGCTTCATCTTGCATGTGATGAATTATTTTTTCCTGCACCCTAGTTGTTTTCAATAGATCTTTTCTTACCTGTTCACTAGCTATGACAGTATCTTCAAGATGTGAAACTCTGTGTTAACTTACATTCAGTTTTCCAATCTTGTGATTGAAATTTTGAGTTCCTCTACATATACTTGACTCTTCTTCATGCAATGAATTTATTTCTTGTATTTTTCATTCAAGGAATACATCACTTTCCTAATCTCCATTTTTCTTCAGTGTTTTCTTGAGAAGCAGGTATTAATTCTTTTACTTCAGATATTAATTCTGATCTGAATTCCTCTATACCTCTCTGATATTGTTTCTTTACTTCAGATGCTATTAATTCATACATGTCAGCTATGCTGGTGTCCTCTGCACTTGTTCTGGGTGAGCTCAGGACCTGAGATCGCATTTCGTTCCTTTCCTTTGTCATTTTGTATATACTGTCCTCTGACCTTTGGTGTAGAGCTTCGGTGCACTTATAACCTTAGCAACCAACTAAAATTTGGGTGCTGATCTACTAAGCTTGAGTTCATCCAGTTATGCCTGGCTTCTGTTTGACTATTGTGCTCAGCTCCTTCCTGCTGGAGCCCTTGGAATTGAACCTCTTGTGCTCCTCTCAAGAAGTTCATCTCCTGGATTAGCTGTGTGGTTTTGGCCCCCAGTCTCATTGCAGGGAGTTCACCTGCAGAGTTTCACCCCAGGCCTGTATGCCTGGCCTAGCCCTGGTCTGCAGGGGTCCAGAGGGCACAGCAGAACTCAGAAGCTCTCCCACACACTCACCAGCCCTGGGCTTGGGCAAGTCTGGAGCAGTCCTGCGAGCATGGAGGAAGTTGTCACTCACAAGGCAGGCTAGGGCTGGCTCTGGAGGGGTGAAGGGGTCCCAACAGTGTGGTGAAAGGTGAAAGGTCTCACTCATGTGGCAGGTCTGGGCTTGGTGCAGAGGGTTCCAGCAGGTGTAGGGGAGTGCAGAAGCTCTCCCACACAGTCACAGGGCCTTGGCTTGGGTGAGTCTGGAAGGGTCCCGAGAGCTTGGCGGAAGTTCTCACTCACAAAGAGGGCTTGGGCTGGCTCTGGCTGGGTGGAAGGGTCCCGAGAGTGCTGTAAAGTGTCTCACTCACTGGGTGGGCCTGGGCTTAGTCCAAAGAGGTCCAGCGGGTGCAGGGGCAGTTTTTTATTATTAAAATTGTATTTTATTTTGACGAATGAAAAACCAAAAGCAAAAAAAAAAAACAAAAAAAAGAGAGATAATGTAGTTAAGTCAGATATAATTTTCTATTTACATTACTACAATTATCAATACTAATAATGGGTAGTGATATTTAGAAACTGACAAACTTTGGTAACTAAAGGGTTTGCATTTTAGACCATAAGAGTAAATATTTTTGCTATATAACTTAGATATTAAATTGGATATTTGTTGGATATTTGTATTTAAATTAGTTCCTCTAAGTTCAGTCTGCTCACTTCACCTTGACATACCTGTAGTGTTCCAGGAGAGAGAGAGAGAGAGAGAGAGAGAGAGAGAGAGAGAGAGAGAGAGAGAGAGAGAGAGAGAGAGAGAATGCTCTCATAGACCTTGATCTAGCAGTATGCCTCAGTTCATGGATCTGAATCTACCAAGTTCAAATTCATCCAACTGATCCTGGCTTGGGTCAGGCTACTATGCTCAGCTTTCTCCTGCTCTGGCCCATGTAAGTGAACCCTCTGCGCCCCACTGGCTAGACGTTCCTGGTTTAGCTCACTGGGACTCACCTCTAGCCTCTGTGCAGAGATTTCCAATTCCGGGTCCCATACCAGGCCTCTCTGCTAAAGGTTATGGTGCCCAGTCCCACAGCATGCCTGTCCACTGAAGGTTCTGGCACCTAGTTACCATCTCAGTTCTTTGAGGAATCTCCACACTGATGTCCATAGCAGTTGTACCAGTCTTCACTCCCACCAACAGTGAAGAAGGGCTCTTTCTTTCTCCATAGCCCTGCTAGCATTTCTTATTGGCTGACTTGATTATGATAGACATTCTTTCTGAGGTGAGATGGAGTTTCAGTGTTGTCTTAACTTGCATTTCTTGGATGAGCAATGATGTTGAACATTTTTCCATATATTTATTTGCCATTTGTATTTTTTCCTCTGAGAATTGTATATTCATCTAAGATGCCTATTTTTTAAATTTTGGGGGGCTGATTTTTTTTAATTCTTTAAATGTTCTAGATAGAAGGCCTTTTTCAGAGGGATAGTTGGCTATAATTTTTTCATAGTTTTGTTTTCTTTTTAGTCTGTTGCTGATTTTTTAAAATTTTTATAGGGTGTAAAATAGTATTAAAACAAGTGATACAGAGTTTTACTTAGCAAAGTAATATGAATTTCATAGTATTTGTTGTAATACATAGTGCTGCATTCCAACCAGTTATTCATATAACCAAATATATGCACATAAAAATGGAAGATAGAAAAAGGTGTATAAGAAATTAAGAGAAAAAGTACAAATGATTGAAAAAGGAGACAAAATTATTATCTGCTTCTTTCTATAGACTAGCACAAATGAACAGTACAGTTGTACAAACTGTCCTGCTTATATAAATAGATATGTGTCTCCTTCTCCCACTCCCTCTCCTGTCCTTCTCAACTCAGTAACTTCTTGCTTTTGAATAAGTTCATTTCCTTTCTCCAGTATCTATACTTCCCTTCAGACTCCCTTTCTTCTTTCAGGTTCTCACACTAAGGAGATAATATGATATTTACACATGTCGGTCTGGTTTATTCCACTTAAGAATATGTTCTACAGTTACATCCAGCATTTAGCTATCACAAATTGAACTGCTATTAACATGGGTTGTGGCTGATGTCTTTTAATGTGCCAAAATTTTTCAAAAATATGAGATGCAATTTCTTGAGTCTTTGAAGTATTTCCCATCCAGTTTGGTTTTTGTTCATAAATTTCTACGCCTATGCCTTTAAGATTTCTATTTTTTCCTCCAGAAAATTTAGTGTTTCAAATTTAATATTTAAATCTTTGATCCATTTTGACTTTAGTGCATGGTAATAGGCCTGGGTCTAATTTTAGCCTTCGGTATATGGAAAACCAGATGCTCATCAACTGAGGAATGAATAAAAAAGATGTGATATTTTTACACAATAGAGTAATGCTTGGCTATAAAAAATATAAACTCAAGGCTTTTATAGGTAAATGGATGTAACTGTAGACCATACTCATAAGCAAAATAAATCAGACTCACCTGTATAAACATAATATTGTCTCCCTAATATGTGATATTGAAAAAGTAAATAAAATATTAAAGGTACAATAGATACTATGGAAGGGATATAAACTGTTCAAAGGAAAGGAACAACTGGGATAAGGGAAATGAGATAAGAAAGAAGAAACGGAATATGTTTATAGATGGATAGATGGATGGATGGATGGATGGATGGATGGATGGATGGATGGATGGATGGATGGATGGATGGATAGGTAGGTAGATAGATAGATAGATAGATAGATAGATAGATAGATAGATAGAGAGATAGATAATACTTTGCATAATTAATTGTATTGCTGGGCTGGCCAAACACCTCAGTGGATTAAAGCACCTGCTTGTAGTTGCAGCAGCCGGGAGTTCAATCCTCAGGCCTGCGATACTGGTTCCAACCCCAGGGTGCGCTGAGATGGCAATTAAGACTGGGTGTGGTGGCGCGCACCTGTAATCCCAGCTCTTGGGTAACTGTAAGTAGCAGGATCACTACAAGTCTGATCTAGTAGTGATATCCTGAACCTGTCGACCCTTCCCTAAAATACAAAAATAATAATAATAATAACAATTTTATTGTTGATTTCTGCTGTTCTATTAAAACAGGAAGCTAATATTTTGTGGTTTTTTTCTCTCTCCTTTTCAATGCTTTTATATTTCAGACCAATATCTATGCCAATATCTGGTAATCCGAATAACTAATTTGAAGACAATAATATGCAATATAACAATTGTTGAACACACAATTTTGTTTAGTGAAATTCTGTCTAATTTCTACCTTTTTTAGTATGTTTATTGTGTTTAAAAATAAAAAAGTTAGAAAACAGAAAAAATTTATCTCTTCTACATTAATTTTCAAGATGAGAGGATGACATTATTTCCTGAAGATTTCCAAATCATGAAATTACAACTGAAACCTATTCAATTATAAATATTGCAAGTGAAATATTTTTCTCCATCAAGGGAAAATAATATAGGCAAAAATTATATACAATGAATAGAGGATTATTTTAATCACTTTCTCTGTATGAGCAGTTTTGCTTCTATTAATCATTGAAATTTTAAGTGATTATTTTTCTCATATCAAGGCAACAGATTATATCTTTAAGGCAACAGAATGTGTATAGCACAAAAGTTAAAACTAGTGAGAGCATATCTTTTAGTGTTTTATGTCTACTATTTCTAAGGCTATAACAGCAATGACAAAGATTACTTAAACCCTGAAGAATTGTTCAGTAAGTATTTCAGTAGGCAGAACAATAGCCTCAATGGTGTCCACATCCTTATCCCTGAAACTGGATGTGGGAAAAGGGATCTTGCACATATGGTTTCATTGTAGATCTTGAGATGGAATTATGCAGGTAAATCCAATGTAATCAAGAGCTCTTAGAAGTGGAAGGAAGATAAAAGAATCAGATAAGAAACTCTTGGGATGAAGTTAATGTCAAAGTGATGCAGTGAAGGAAAAACTCAACTGTCAGTTCTGAGAACTGGCTGTTATCTAAGGAATGTGAGTTGTCCTTTGAAGCAGGAAGAGACAAAGGAATGGATTCTGTCCTAGAGCTTTTAGGAAGAACACAGCCCTCATGACATTTTTAAACATCTTTTTTTTTTTTTTTTTTTTTTTTTTTTTTTTTTTTTTTTTTTTTT
>PVKA01012095.1:42952-58949 GCA_004027165.1 Ctenomys sociabilis | reverse complement strand
AGGGGGTCTGGGGAGATGGTACAGTGGATTAAGCACTTCCCTGGCAAGCACAAGGGCCTGAGTTCAATCCCCAGTTCTGCAAAATAAATAAAGAAAGAAAGTAAAACCACATTAAAAAAAGAAAAAAAAAAAAAAAAACACATAGGGCTGCAGGGCTGCCTCAGAGATGAACCATGGGGTCCTCCCTGCCTTCTTCCCATGGCCTCATCTCTGCAACAAGGGGAGCAGCTGCACTCCAGCTCTAGGGTCTTAGACCTGGGAAGGAGAGTGGGCCCCAAAGCTTTGGGACCCTCACATGTCCTTCCCTTCTGCTTGTGTGTGTTGTCACAGGGACAGGGGCTCACCACCATGCCGCATATGGGCACAGATCTCTCACGGTGGACTTGAGAAAACTTTAGACAAGAAATTCACAGAGGCTGGCCAGATAGCTCAGCAAACTAAAGTGCCTGCTTAGGCAGAGCACAGTGGTCAGGGTTTGATCCCTGACCTGCCATGCTGCCCCCTCCCCGGGCACACTGAACAGAGACTGGGTGTGGTAGCGTGCACCTGCACTCCCAGCACTCGGGAGACTGAAAATGGAGAACCTCTGTGAGTCAGATCTATGTAGTGAGACACTGTAAACCCTGTACTAAATACATAAAAAAGTAGAAACTCACAGAGACCCCAGCTCCAAAGCCCCTGCGTCCCAGCGCTTGTCAGTGTCCCAGCGTGTCTCCACCCTGGCTGCAGACAGGGTCCCATGCCTGTCTGAGCTTTTCTCCTGGGGTGGTATGGGAATGCTGGCACCTTCCCAGCAGTAACAGAGGGCTGTGTGCAGCAAGCAGTGTGGCAGGACGGACGGAAATCCCAGCTCCAATGAGGAGCTCCTTTGAAAACTGTTGTTCCCAGCAGGGCTCCTTTGAAAACTGTTGTTCTCCAGGGCCCCATTTACTATAAGATTTAGTCCATGGACCAAATGCACGAAGTAAGTTTTCTCCACCAGAGATGTGCAATGAAGTACGTGAGATGACGCTGCTGACACAGAGCGTCTTTGTCACAATGCCAGGGACCCTGCACCATGGATGCCATGTCACTGCCACCTCTGAGAGCACCGTTGTGCTCATGATGGCAGATACGCTAAGTCAGTAGGTTCTGTTATTTAAAAAGTGCAAAACATGGGCCACTGAGCTAGCTCAGCACTTAGGCAAGCGCAAGGACCATGGCTCAATCCCCAGCGTTGTGCCAGTCCCGGCCCTGGCATGCTGAGCCAGCCATCTAGACTGGGTATGGTGGTACATGCCTGTAATCCCAGGGCTGGAGAGGCTGAAAACAGGAGGATCACTACCAGTCTGGAAAAAAAGCAAGACAGTATTTTATAATCACTCAATACTGACTACAAATGAAGTGCATTATTTATTTATTCTTTTGATAGTGTCTCACTATGCAGCTCAGACCTATAGTGATCCTTCTGTCTCAGCCTCTCTAGTGCTAGGATTACAGGTGTGTATGACCACACCCACTTTTCAGGCCAGTACAGCATGTTCAGGGCTTTGGGACCAGTACAGCCTGGAGTACTGGGGATTGAACCCAGGTCCTTGTGTTTGCCAGGCAGGTGCTTAAAATGAAGTGCACTTAATGTTTCCTTAAAATGTGAGCCACTTATTAAAGAACTCAAAGCAAGAGGAAATAACTAATCTGGTGTTGAAAGTCTGAAATTTAATTGACTACCTGGCAAATGACTGCTTCATAATGGGAAAGTTCGCCCATGCATTAGGAGCAAAAGAGGTGAAATCCATTAGAAGCTGTGTGCCATTTACCCTGCTTTTCGTGGAGACCTCTTAGGGAAAGACTGGACCCACAGGTTTTGTAATTTGTGAGCTTTGTAGGAGAATTTAAGCAACTTAGCTTGGGGCCTGACCCTCCCCCTGCACAGTGCAGGACAGATGGAGCCCCCTTCCCACTGAGAAGCTGAGGGTCCACCTTGGGCCGGCCTGCATCGGCCAGCGGGAGACACACTTTCAGCACAGAGACTGCGTGGTACATTGTGAAAACTCTTCTCAGTGTTAGCAGCATAAAGTACGGCTGCCTTCAGACCAATGGATATGGTGCGGAAAGGTGGACCCGGAGCTGGTAACAGCTGGGGACTGTAAGGTTGTTAGAAAAGGCAAAAATGGTAGTTGTCTGAGAACTTGACCCAAGAAGGGCAGACAAGCTCCTCGAGTCCGGGGTGACAGGCCGAGCACAGACTTGCCACTTGTGGTGCTTGGGTGCCTCCTCAGGCGTCGGCTCTCCTGTCTTCAGACTACCGCTGCTCTGACCTTTCTTCAGATGGGCCAGGTCCGTGCATCAAGGCGAACTTGCCCACAGATGAGATGCAAAGTCTGCAGACGTCGCTGGGTGCACGGTGGTCAGCGTGTGCGGCCCATCTAATGCAGGGGGAGCAGTCACCTCGGACCTCCAGCTAAGGCAGGACCCAGGGCTGTCAGAACAGAACCTGGGGCCACAGAGGAAAGTGACTGACAATGCAGAGTGTGTGTAAGGAGAGTCACGTGGAGAGAAAGCATTCTCTCAGGCTTTCACAGAGAGCAAATTGGTCAGGCAATGGCTGTGACTCATCCACATGGCTGACACTGACAAAGGATCTATAAACCTCGGTACAGGATTACAGGATAAATCCTGAGGGTACTCGACTGACCTTGTCACATACAAAAGTTACATTTCTTGTTATATAGGTCTTGCTTTATCTTGGCCTTAACCATCCAGGAAAAAAATATAAAAATGAGGTATAAAAAGTAGAGCCATATTAATGTCCTGAGCTGTAAAGGGCTCAAGTCAACAACTTCTGACATTGCCAGTCCTATGTATAACCCACCACTATTATGGAGTACTTGGACTACCGGACAGTATTGGATTATTTTGCTGAATTCAGGCACTTACAATATTTAATGGCAATGGAATATCCACCTCTGACAAAACTAAACAAAAAAGGGGATACAAAGGAAGACCATTTTGTATCTGAATATAGAAAATACTTAGGATAGATTTACAGCTACTTTCTTTTAATTTGATGAGAATAAAGATTTGTACTAATAGTGTTTGCACAGGATCTCGTATCTGCATCTTATACTACAAATAACCACTACGAAGACAATAATATGCAATGTATTAATTATTGAAATTGTCCTACTAATTGGTTTTGAAACTGTCTCATTGACGTTTGTTTCTCAATAAAAGAAAGAAAAAAAAAATAACCCTAAGAATCGGCCACCACCTGCAGGTTTCCAGGAATGGAATGGCCTTGTACAGGCTACCCTTGTAGGAAAGACAAGACAGTCTGAGGCGTGTGAACCAAGCCAAGCACAGCAGCCCCGGGAAAAGGAGGGCAGATGACAATACCAGGAGAGCTGCAGATAAGACACAGGAAGCCCCTAGCAGCACAGGTTCCAGTGACAAGCGGGCCTTCTGTGGACATCGGATCGCCCACAGACTTGGAGCAGAGGGTACCCCTTCTGCCTAGTTTTAGTGTCTGGGAAACAGAATTTTCAAAATTAAGAAAAAATGTGTCATATATTTTTAATTGAAAAGGTGAACTATGCTTTTGCTGCGGTGAGATGCTCCGCTTTGATACTCGTCCTGCTCTTGCATATCATGCTGAGTGTTCAGGGTGACCACTTCTACGTACCACGCTGCTTTGGTTTTGGCTGGTTCTGAGCAGGACACAGAGCGTCTACACTGAGTGGTCTTCGCTCCAGTAGCTGCGACGCCTGCAGCATGCACCCCATCTCGCCGTTGTGCCTCCCTGTATGGAGACACTCCCTGTCTGTGCACTTGCTGTGTACTTCATGGGCCTCTTGAAGTCTCCACCTTTCCCTTAAGTAAAACTAAAATATATTCCACTGGTGACTTGTTACCAGTACCATTTATTCCTACTCACATGGACAATAAAACAAATGTTTCTTAAAAAAAAAAATAGGGGCCGGGGAGATGGCTCAGTGGGATAAGCGCTTCCCTGACAAGCACAAGGGCCTGAGTTCAATCCCCAGTTCCTCAAAATAAATAAATAAATAAATAAATAAATAAAATTTAAAAAGAAAAAGCAACTGAGTTCTGATGACATGGAAATGTTCGTCCACAAATGTGCTTACTTTTTAAAAACTTAGACCATAATTATACCTCATCTTCTCCCACAAAACCAAGTTGTAAGTAATGAGCTTATCATTTAAATTTGTATTTAAAAATTAGTGATACTCAAATAGAAACATTTTAAAGTATTTAAATCTATTTAAATAGTAATTATGGCCTAATGTCCAAACAAAGCCATTTTATAAAACTGGGTGGCTAGTCTTACAAGTCTCATTGGAGATGCACGAAGTCATGTTTTTTTTAGAACAGTGTTTCCTATATAGTTCAGACTGGCTGTGAACTGACCGTGTAGCCCAGGCTGGCCTCAGACTTGCAGCACTCCTCCTGCCTCAGCCTCCCAAGGGCTGGGGTTGCAGACGTGTGCTATAGGCCTGGCTCTGGAGTCCGTTGTTAAGATACCAGTTTATCAATTAGTTTTTGGACTTGAAAAGCACCCGAGTGCAGACCCGATGAAATGTCCCTAGTAACTGAAGCGTGGCCATCATCCTTCCAAGCTTTGACGCTCCCCGTGGGTGACACCGACTGTGCTTTTCTCCACCTCCTCAGGGACACAGTGTGGTCTGGGCACTGCTGACTGCGTGGCGATTTCTGTCCATGAGCTCTGTGGCCGAACACCTCGAGCCATCTCTCAGAGCCACGGTCTCCAGCCCGAGGCTCTAGGAGATGGCGTGGAATCTAATCTCAGAGCTGTCTTAGCGCGACAGAAACCGCAGGCGCCGAGAGCCAGCCGGGGCTTGGCGCTCACCGGCCCTTTCCTCAGCAGCGCGAGCCCGCGGTCCCGGACTCAGCTCCGCCAAGCAGCGGGTGCGCTCTGCTCGCTGGGCGCGTGCTGGTGCGTCGCGCTGCCGCTGTGCGGGACATCTCAGGGCTCCGGTCTTGCAGAGGGGGCGCTGGGGACTGGAGAATTCGGCGCCTCGCGGGAGCCGCAGGGCTGCGCAGATGTGGCAGGCAAAGCTGTGCCCACGTCCGCGCCCAGCGCGCCCCTCGCCGACTCAGATGCAAAGCCGACCCCAGAGCTGTTTGTTCACACTCACTGCTTCGGCCTATGCAGAGCTGGACTCCAGAGGCAGGGACGACCAGGCACGGGGTCCTGGGGCTGTGCGGGCGAATCTGTCCTTGACTCCGAGTCACCTGCGCAGAGTCCTGTATGAGCACTGCAGGGGGCCACGTGCTTCTGAAGAAACTCGCTTCAGCGGAGTGAAGCAGTGGGGCGACTTTCGGTCTTCTGTCCGGTTGTTCTCAAATGCCCAGTGACACAGCCTCTCCCCTCCGTCCTGGGCAGGAACACGGTTACTGGGGTGCATCCTCGGACCTCCAGGGCTACCGCTCACTCATTCTGACTGCAGCGCCTCCATGTCTTTACATAAACCATGGTATTAAAGTCACTTCCCTGTGGAGCGTTGTTTGGAAGAACTGATCCTCCAAAGCACTTTCCGACCACTTCTGTCCCTAGCCCACCGAACGCATTCACTTCAAATAGCCTAGAGAGACGGTGAACCTTCCCTACAGGACTCCACTTATGCTGGCAAAACTTTAATGTGGTATAATTTTGCAGATGCTCACTGTCCTCCTTTTTCCAAATTCTATTTCCAGACTGGAAATTTGACCAGTGAGTCCTTACTGACAGGACTATAATTTAGAGAGCAGCAGAAATGTTTTAAAGCAATGCTTTTAATAATAGGAATATTGTCTCCGGGAGGCTGAGCTTAAAAAGTTAATAAATGCTTCAAGAAAGTACCCAGGGGTGGGGGAGCAAAGCTATCTGACATGGCCTTAGTAAATTCCTAGAAAGCCGCATGCTGTCGTGATTTCAACAATTATGACTACTAAGCCAACACAACCCCAAAAGCAAATGTCAGCTCTGTGTCATCCCTAGTCACCAAACCCCGTCACATACTTTCTAAAACTTTTCAACACCTCCATGTGTTTTCTATAGCTTTTAAAAGTCAACTGTCTCAATGCTTTTACTTCTGAAGAAAATAATATATTCTAACTTGATCTCTCGCCATTTGTTTTCTATTATTTTTCCTTCTGAAGTGTTTGGCAGCTAGACCCAATTTATAGCTCATTACCTCATTTTGTACAAAAATGGAGACCAGTAAGTTTTTTCAAGGCAGCCTGTCCTCAAAATAGCTAACGGATTCTGAAAATGTGTTCGGAAGGAGTTACTTCAGGCACCGATCGACAAAGCGGTCACTGAATAAAAGCAACTGTGCTCCAGGTATCCAGTGTATTCTTGAATTCTCAGATGTGAAATTCATGCCCCAACCATGGACTGCAAAGTACAGGAAACAGAAATGATGAGCAGATGTGCTGCATTGCCTACTCGAAGGTGGCCAACATTATGAAAACTCAAATAGGAGAGGCAGAATCCATGAAGGGGGTGACAAGTGGTCAAAGCCTAGGGAGACAGGAGGCAAAGGCGGCAGGAGGGTCCAGACAGAGACGGTGCTCCATGGAGTCGAGACGTCCCTCGAGTGTGCAAGGGGCTGAGTTCATGAATTGCAAGTTACGGGCAGTGGTGAGAGAAAACACGGGGCTGGGAGCCGCGGGGCCGTGCGGCCCTGAGAAGCCCTGGCCGTCTCACCTGGAGTGAGACAGGGCCAGAGTGGTTGTCTGGGAGGCTGTCTCCTTTGCAGAGGGAACAGAAGGTCACAGTTTTCCGGTGTAGCTCAAACAGGGTTTCCCAAAAGGAAATCCAGGCCCAAACCATGGTGCCTGCATGTGCTTCCAAATGGGACCTTGCAGGCGCAGCAGGTTAGGGTGAGGCCTGAGGGCCAGGACTACCTGGGGTAGTGGGTTTTCCAGAGCTCAATTTAAAAATCAAGTACCATTAGAAGGAGAAGGCACCACTCCCTGGAATGTGCGTCCTACTTAGGCCTTCCCTCCAGTGGCTTGCAAGTGCACCATGAGGGAGGAAGCCTGCGCTTGTTTGTGGCTAAGTCACTTGGCCGAGGCAGTTTTCTCCAGCCTACCTGGGAGAGGCCTTGACCTGCATGGGGGTCTGGTGCCAGGGGCTCGGTGGTGATTTCAGCCGGGGGCACACGACTCCTGCAGCTCTGGGCACCAAGAACAGAGACCGAAGAGGAGAGGGGCCCTGTGCCGAAGTGGGTACAAGGCAGATCGAAAAGCCTGAAGAGCTCGTTGTTGAGCTTTCTGTGCTCCACAACCAGCTCCCCTGTGAGCTGCATTCTCAGCCTTTTCACTGTCTCCAGGCTGGGGATAAATTCTGCTGCGCTGACCTCCTCGCTCCCTTGGACAGCATGCCCCAGTCCCACGGGCTCCGTGGCCTGTTCCCTCACAGGAGTAGGTCACTGAGTATGACAGGGCTGGAGCCCCAGTTGCCCAGGGACAGAGGGCTCAGGGGTTCAGACAGACTTAACCCTGTGGGGGTGTGGCCAATAAGAGAACTTGGGTACCTTTAGCTCACTGGCCCAACAATGGCCATCCTGGGCCCAGTCCCCTTCCCATCACATGGCCACCAGATAGCACAGAGTCCCGAAAAGACTGGAACAGACACATGCTGAGAAATAAAGGTGGCCATGGTGCTGGGGGCCAGGAGGGGACATGGGACCCCCTGGGAGCCGGGTCCATGGGCAGCTCATCAGGGAGCTGAAGATCACCAGCCCACGGCTTCAGGCCTGAAACCCCACTCCCGTGCGCCTGGGGGAGGAGGCTCTATTTCCTGCTTGGGAAGCCCCTGAAGTTTTGGGCTGTGGGAGAGGGTGCGGGCTGTTTCCTGTCCTTCATGCTGCACCCTGTGCCAGGAGGAGAAGGAAAGAAAGTCCTCTCTAAACACACGTAGGGTTCAGCTGCTCTCTGCTTCTGCTTGGCCCACACCTGGGCATTTGAGGTGTCCCCAGCCATGCTGTCTAGCCCCATGTCATGGCTGTGCTGTGGTCAGGAGGGAAATGACAGTTTGGCCCTGCCCCCACTCCGTAGGGACAGTTCTCCACCACTGCCTGGACCTGTCCCCGACTCCTGTGAGAATCGGCTGGCCCCCCGGCCTTTGGTCCTGCTTCCTTGCTAGGCCAGGCAGCCCTCTGCTCCTCTCCTAGGAGCGCCGGGACATAGTGTGGGCCAGGTGGGGTCCTGCGAGGTGCTGGAGCTTGGCACATCTCCTCTACTTCCTTGGGATCCACAGTGAGCCATGGCCAAGCTCAGACTGAAAGCGCGGCAGGGCCGTCACATGGGCTGTGCGTGGCGCCTGTTCCTGGCTGAGTACTGCTGACGTAGGTTCTGACTCCCTGGGAGTAGTTGGGAACAAGGGCCCCTGGCCGTGGCCTCCAGGTCTGTGGTTTGCAATGCCCCTCTCCCTGGGAAGCCCCCAAGTGTCAGCTCTCTGGCCGCTGCCTCTCCATTTCCCCTCATCACTTGGCTTCCTTGGGAAACCTCGCTGCTCACTGGGAGGTGCTGGGCTGTGCTCCTCCGGCTCCCAGGAACAGGTGTGCTTGTGGCCGGCGAGGCTGTGGACCTGGAAGGTAATACATGAGACTGTGAGGCTGCACGTGGAGGGCACGGGGCCCAGGGAGTGGGAAATGCAGAGGAAGCTCCTGGGGCAAGCTTGCGGGCACCTCAGTCAGCAGCATGTGCGTGGGGGCGACACAGAGCCAGGGTGTCTGTCCCATGTGCATGCCAGGAGACCCACCCAGAAGGCCCCACCCTCACCCGCGCCCAACAGGTCTTCGGGTGGTTAGTGCAGCTCTGAGCTGCCTCACAGCGTGCTGTTCTTTGTAGTCTGAGAGTGCGAGCCTGTCCTGTGGCCCAGGCCACTGTCCTTGCCCTCTGTGAGTGCAGCTGCTGCAGCGCAGGGCGTGGGCAGAGCTGCCATGGAGACCATGACCTGGGCTACAGCCCACCTGGAGCCCACCCCCGGGCAGCAGCAGCTGCCAGCACGTAGTGCCTGGCTGTGTGGCTCTCCAGGAACAGAAGCCACTTTCCTGTTTGTTCTGCTCTCACTCAGGAGCTGGTGCCACCTTGTGAGGACCCCTTCTGCCCCTCTCATGGTACCACTGAGGCAGACACCATGCATCATTCTTTTATTTACTAACATTTCGAGACAGTGAGCTTGTTGCTTAAGCTTGGAAAAGCACAACTTAGGTTTTGATCTTTTGTAAATGGAAAGGGGACCGAGAGAACGAGGGAGGCAGGGGACACAAAAGTGTGTGAGGTAGGAGCTAGCTGCCCGAGATGAGTGTGTCACTGTGTACTATAAGCACGGACTGGTACACCTAGGAATCCTAAATGAAATGGTGCAACCATGCAGAGGGGAGGTGTCTTAAAGAGCGCGATGCCAAGACCTGCATGCGGCCCTCGGCTCTGTACCCCTGCGTGGACTACAGGGAGATTTTGCCTGCAAGTGCAGAGCCTTGATGTGGGATTTCTCAACAGCAACGGCAGGGGGAAGCCTCTGCTCCTGCGCCACCCACGGGCCCTGGGGGACGCATGGTAGTTGCCCTGCATCTGCAGACAAGGAGCAGTGGCTGAAGAAGGTGTGCCCGGAGCCAGCTGTGCGGGGAAACCTGAAGCCAGAGATTCCACTCTGTGTCAGAGGCCGAGGCAAGGGTGCTGCCAGGGTGCGAGGTCCTCAAGCCTGTGCAGCCCGGTGGGAGCTGCTGTGCTGGCTCCTGCCAGGGGCCCCCACCAGTCGCTGGCTACTTGCAGGGAGAGGCTCTGGGGCAGCTACACTTGGGGAGCCCCTGAGGACCCTGAGGCTTGATGCTAAGTTCTTGACCCCTGTTTTCCTGTAGCTTGTTGCTTTGTGGGCAGAGAGCTACTGGATCCTTACAGCCTCAGGCACACTGATAGCCACTGTGCATGTTCCTATCTTGGATCCTGTGTGTTACCTATAAAATCCCACGCACAACAACACACCATTTTCCTTTTGGTTCTATTCCTCTCCAGAGCTCCAACCAGTACCCAAGCAACAAGAACAGCAGACAGAGCAGCAGCAGCTCAGAGCTGCCAACAGTAGGGGTCCGTGTCTCCCTCCACGGCTGGGAGGGTGGCTTCCTTGTGGCTGGAGGAACAGCAGTGTGTGAACTGGCCAGCACAGCTGGGTGTGCCCTGGTCCTCAGGGCCAGCATCTCTGTGGCCTGCAGGCCCCTAAGTGCTCCCGCCACAGGGAGTGTGCTTTGTTCTGGTCATTGCAGCTGTCACATTGGTTTGATGAGCAGGCATCCTGGATGCTGAGGGGCAAGAGATGGAGACACAGCCCTTCACCAAGCATGTGCTGTCACAGGAGGAAGGAGACAGGACGAGAGCGCTCTGCCTAGGGCACCAGTGCTGCTGCTGCATTGAGCATGAGGGAGGCACTATGGGATCCTCAGCTAGGAGCAGATGGGTAGGATGCATGGAGCTGGAATGTACAGCTGTGTTTCATGCGTTCTCTGGCTACACCAGGGGAGGGCTGCAGCCATCCAGTGTGGCCAGGACACAGGATGAGCTGTGCATCTGTTGGACCTTTGGGGGCAACCTGTCCACAGCAGCAGGACCCAGGGCCAGCGGCTTCCAGAGGAAGAGGCTTTCCATCCAGCACCCAGCACCAGGTTGGCACAGCGCCAGATGTACTCGAGTTCCTGGCCTGGGGAGTGCCTGAGCCCTGAGCCACAAACCTTACACTAAGCCAGGACCTTACTAGGCCTGGTCAGGACCTTGGATAATTCCAAGAGGTGGTGACAGGATTGGGGGTGGCTCCAGGGGACCCCAGAGTGGATAGCGGCCAAAGCACCAGGATAAGGAGGCCACTTACTTTCTGGGAGGGGAGCTGTCCTGTGCTCAGTGGGGGCCACAGGCTAGGGAGACTGGGCTGGCAAAAGAGATGGCCATTTCCAGTGGACAGGAGGTTGCCCCGGACAGGCACACCCCCAGGAATGCACACGTGTGTGTGGTTACACACTGATGCAGCAGCACGCTCTGCCGGGCATTCTTCACAGAGGGAAGACTTGAAGCCCTGTGAAGGCTGGCCACTGTTCCCGCAGCTCTATCATTAAATTCCCAGGGTGCTGGGCAAAGGAGATGTTATAGGTGCTCAGAGAAGAAAGAGAACATGAAAAGGTTAATGTTACCCGACTCGCTGTGAGATGAAAGGGAGAGGGACAGTGGGAAGCTAGGATGGCTTCTCCGAGGCTGCCTGGGCCCCGGCCTGGTGTTCTTATGACTTCAGGAAGGAACACAGACGGTGGAAAGTGCCCAGCATGCGGGGACTCCAGCTGAAATCAGGGCAGCTTCACAGGTTCACACGGATGTTTACCAGGCAGTGCCATGGACAATATAATTTTTTATTATTGTACATTTGCAGTAAATGATGATTAAATTCTTCAGGGAAAACGGCCTGTGGCTCTTTTTCTGTGCCCTCCGCCCTTCTATTCTTGGTCCCTTTCCTTTTGCAGAAAGGTCCGTCTTCCTGCTTCTCTTCTCTCTCTGATTTCAGTTTCGCAGTGGTGCATCTTCCCGCAGGAGTCTCACGTCTGCTTCTTTGTGGCTGCTTGGCTCTACCTGCCTGTGATCGCACTTTGTCTCCCTGCTCCTCTGATGATGACCCGGAGGCTGCTGTTACGAGCCTCGCCACTGTAGTCTCAGGTGTATGTGGATTGCCATGGTGCAATGTCTTTAACTTCCTGGAGAGAATTCTGAGAAGGGGAAGAGCTGGAGAAAAATGAAATTTCTAGTTTTAGTTTTTGAGGAATCTCTATATTGATTTTCATAACTTTGTGCAGCTGACCTGTTTGGCTATTATCTGGGCCTTGAGATGCCCCTCGTGTCCTCTGTGAGCCCCAGGAGTTCAGCAGCTACACAGGGAACAGCTCCTGGTATGGGGTCTCTGGGGCACACCCCCGACAGGTGGGCCCCATGTGGCCCAGAGCCACTGGAAGCCGATGGGAAATGTAAAGCGAGTGTCCACCTGCAAGGTCTCTGCCAGCAGGAGAGGGAAGCGTTCGGCTCCGCACCCTGCCCTTTTTCATTACAGATTGGCCTTTCCCTCGCAGATGTCCTCCACTCGGGCGGGGAAGTGCACCCTCCTTCAGGGCTTGTCCTAGCTTAGCCAGCTCCTTTGGCCACCCCTGATTTGGTATTGCTAGCCATCTTTGGGACACAGTGTGGCCATCAATGCCATCTAAGAAATGGATGCAAAATAGGTGTACATTCTAGGCAGCTGGACTGAGGGGTAATCGTTAAACAGTTTCTACATTGATTTCTACTACTTGGGAAAGTCCATTTTTACTCCCTTAGGAAAATGGATAAAGTCTATATTCTGCAGTGGAGTCAAGAGCCCCAGGGGGACAGCAGGTCACGAAGGCAGAAGTGGCACCAGCCCCACTGCACCCAGAGCCCACACCAAGAGGCATCACCCTTAGGCAGCTTGGAGAGCCACGCCTCAACAGGGACAGTCACAGGTGGATGAGGAGGGCGCTGCCCAGAGGGACACAGGGAGAGTGGGAGGCAGCGCACCCCACATAGCGTCCTGACCACAAGGTGACTGGAAAGTCGAAGGTCAGCCAGGCCAGATTGATTCTGGATGCGCAAATATCATTTTGTATTTGCAAATGAATTAATTTCGTTATGTGGTACAAACATGTAGTATTAAGAATTAAATTGAGCCTTATAAAGAGAAAATGAACAAATACAGTTTACCATACTTTTAAATTAATCTAAGAAAGCAGATGACTTCAATAGGCAAAAGAATGTTTGATTAATTTAATAAACTATTTTTTTTTCCTGAAACAGGGTCTCACCATGTAGCCCAGGCTGGCCTTGAGCTCCAGGCAACCCTTCTGCCTCAGCCTCCCAGTGCTGGGGTTACAAGCGGCCCCACCAGGGCCAGCAAATTTGGTAAATTTTGGAGCCCATTCACTAATATATTGAGAAGGAAGAGAACTTTTTTTTCTGCCTACTTGTTTTGGAGGTAGTGGGGACTGAACTGGGGAGGGCCAAACTACATTCCCAGTCCTTTAAAATTTTGATTTTGAGACAAGGTCTCGCTCAGTTGTCCAGGCTGGGTTGGCACTTGGGATCCTCCTGCCTCAGCCTCCCAAAAGCAAAAGCTGGGGTGACAGACATGCTACTGTGCTCAGCGCCAAGACTTTGTTTTATTTAGTACAGGGTCTCACTGCACAGATCCCACTCATAGTGATCCTCCCCTTTTCAGCCTCCTAGCCGCTGGGATTTCCAAGAATTTTTTTATTTTTTTAAACTGAAGATTCTGAACCTTGCAGGATTTGAAGCAGTCCTTTCACAAATGATGCGGGCCACCAGGTCCCTACCCCCCGGGGGGCCTTCATTCAGTGCGGCCCAGCCACGCTGTGCGGGAATTCGAGAGGGATGCAGGAATCCCCTTCCTCATTTTGTACCGGGAAATCCTCTCCATACAACTTAAGTAATTAGGATTAAAACGAGGGTTTTATTCTGTATAACTAATGTGCTTCAATGAAATAAAATATTAAATTAAACAGAGGCTTTAACAAAATCCCTGGATATAAGATAGATTAAAAATCAATTTTTATTTCTACAAGGAAATCTACTCCATACAGTTTTAAGTTATTAGAATATGAAATTTTTTTCTGTAAAAATATGCTCTAATAAAATAAAAATTAAATTTACAATGGCTTAATAAAATCAATTGATGTAAAAGTCAATTTTATTTCTAACACAAAAAAAAAAACAAAGAAAAAATGGAGTTTCTTCTACTGACACTATTTAAAAGAGTAACAAAATATTTCTGGTGCTAGGAAAAAAAAAATCTAACAAAATACGTGTAAGACCTCTGTGGCAAATCAGGAAACTCTGTACAAAGGAAGTACATTCAAATCCTCCATACGCACAGGGCCACGTTTTCCTGGGCACGCGCACCAAGTATCTTAGCGACATTAAATCTTTCTAAAAGTATTTAAGTCCTGGAAGTGGACAGTAAACAGAAGGAAGGGTCAGCAGCAGCCTCGACAAGGGACACGGTTTGCAGAAACGAGCTGCGGCGCACACGTGCAGCCCTGAGGGACAACGCAGGCGTGCGCATGCGCAGCACACGCCCCCCACTGGGAGGGCATGGCCAGGACCCGGGGACCCCTCGCCCCCGCCGCCGTTTGGTGCAGGAGAGTTGGCAAGGGCCGCAGAGGTGAAAGCTGCTTCAGAAATGAGAAAATGGGCACCATGTCACTCACAGTCCAAGTCATGGAGGGAAAGGACTCTTACAAAAAAGAATTGGGCAATAGCACAAAACTTCCTTTCAGTGAGTGGAGACACTGGTAGTAGTACAAATGAAACAAACCAGCGTACAAACTGCAATGTTTTTAAAACAAGAGAATAGAAAATTGGAGGGATTATGGAACGTCTCCCTACTTCCTGCTCCTCTGCCTCCTGTGTGCTTTTTATTTATACCGATGTTTAATCATATTCTGAGATTATTAGCTATAGTTGTCCTTCTGAGTATTTTGTTATGAAATATACAGAGAAGAGTGCTTTTTAGAATTTTATTTACATCTATATGTATTACAATAAATTGAAAAAGTAGAAGAAAAAAATAATTTCAGCTACTGTCATACACAAGCATATAGTAGAGGCGAGATCAGGAAAAAACAGAGAAAAGAAATGGAGGAGCAAATACTGGAGAATTTGGGAGAGAAAAAGCTTCAAGCCAACCAGAAATGTACAAAACCCTAAAGGAAAAGTCACCAAACTTCTGGATCAAGTTCAAAATTTATGCTCCTTCAAAAGACAAGTTAAAGAAAATAAAGACAAGTAATATATTGGGAAAACATTTGTATTTATTATAATAATTATTATTATTGTTTAATTTGTATGTATTTGGTACAGGGTCTTGATACACAGCTTGGACTCACAGCAATCCTCCTGTCTCGGCCTCCCCAGTGCTGGGATTACAGGTGTGCACCACCGTGCCCTGGCTCATTCAGAGCAACCCGGGGCAGGCTTGGTGCAGTATGTGGTGTGCTGAGGATTGAACCTAGATCCCTGCACCTGCCAAACAGGCACTTAGGCCATTGAGCTCTCTTACCAGCCCCAAAAATAGCTTTGTTAAATATATATATTATACACACAGATCAAAATTGGAGAAATAGAAGAGCTGCAAGGCCAGCCAACATTTTGGCCCTAGCCTTTCAAGGTCAGCGAAGACTCAGGGCATAGGAGAACCTGTACTGTAACATCATGGAACTCAGTTGTGCCCCAAATTTTCTGAACAAGGAGCCACAGAGGAAAGAGATTGAAGTTCTAGAGTGTGCCTGGGGAGAGTCACGTGGAGAGAAGACTTTCTCGTAGGCTCTCACAGAGAGCAAACTGGTCAAGCACTGGCCGTGACTCATCCACATGGATGACACAGATAAAGGATCTATAGAATACGGTACAGGATTATAGGATAAACCCTGAGGGGACTTCACTGACCTCATTAGAAACAAAAACTACGTTTTGGCATATAGGTCTTGCTCTATCTAGGTCTTAACCATCCAGCAGAAAAGTACAAAAATGAGGTATATAACATGGGGCCATAAAAATAAGTTGAGCTGTAAATGGCTATGGTCGACAACTTCTTCAGATAACTCACTACTATTGTGGAATGCTGGACTGTGTTGGATTGTGTCGTTGAGTTCAAGCACCTAAATTGGTTGAATGACAATGGAGTGCCCATCTTTGACAGGTGTAGACAAAGGAAGGAGTATAGAAAGGAAGAATCATGATGTGTGTGTATGGACAGTACAGTTGGGATAGATACGCCATGCTTCTACATAATTCTATGAGAGGCAAGATTTGCACTAATGGTGGTTGGACAGGATATTATGTCGGCTTCTAGTACTATGGACAACCACTAGGAAAATAACAAGGTAGAAAGTATTAATTATTGAATCTTTGATATAATTCAGGTATA